>CAEGAE010030423.1:0-83997 GCA_903067095.1 Girardinus metallicus | reverse complement strand
CTGATTTGACTTTTTATATTTATATGTTTGAGTAAAATGAACGTTGTTCTTTTATTCTATGAACTACTGACAACATGTCTCTGAAATTCCAAGCAAAACTTTAGAATTTATAGTATTTATAGTATTTAACTAAAAAGATGCAGTGCTTTCAGACCTCAAATAATGCAGAGAAAACAAGTTCATGTTCATTTAGAAACAACAACAATAATGTTTGAACTCAGGAAGAGTTCAGGAATCAATATGTGGTGGAATAACCAGGAACTGAAGCCTGGATGACCAATCACCTCTACAGATGAAACATGCTGCTGATTAACAGAAACTTTGTTCACAGATCAACAAAATGACGCCGTCTGATGGCTCCAGATGTATTATGGATTTTTTCTTAAGTATCGATCTAAAACAGAACTGGACCAGAAGGCCTTTAGATAAACAATCAGATTCCAGCTGCTGGTATTTCTTGTTTGCACATCTGCTGCATCTGGACATTGAACCTTTAATCAACTCTTTCTGCACACTAACTGTTGCGAATGAGACGTGTGTCTGTGCTTTTCACGGCCCGTTCCTTGTGCCTGTTATTAATGTTTCCTTCGGGCCTCAGCACACGGTGTGGCATCGACACACGGCCTGTCTCCGATCGCAGCACGGCGCTGCTAATTCGTCTTGGCTGTAGTCCGCTGTGGACACCGATCCGTCAGTGGCGATGTCCCACAGGAGTTCCTCTCTCTTACGGGCTACCCTCTCTGCAATCGCCCTGTACTCGGCTGTGGTGAACTGCAGGGGTGTTTCCTCAGCTTCTTCACGATCCAAGTCAAATATCAGAGGTGGATCGTGGAGCTGCTCCTGGCCGGTGCCACCGCTGCAAGCTGCTGCTCCACCTGCCAAAATAAAAGTTTTAAATCCTTCCGCAAAAAGTTAAATGTTCAAATGAATGCCATGTTATTTTAAACTCTTCTCTGTTCTGTCTCACGACATGAGGCAGACAAACTTGACCGTTTCAAAAACAAAAGTTTTGCTTAAGTAATGGTTAGGTCTAGGGTTAGTGTCTGTAGAAATAGAAGTCACTGGAAAGTCCCTGCAAAGACAGAGAAACAAACATGCGTGTGTGTTTTAACTAGGTTGGTTTGCTGTGCTGAGATGAGGTCCATTCCAGCAACTTGTTGGTATGAACGAGTGCATTGCACAAAATCCACCACACAATGCAACTGGTTTGGGTCCTTCTTTATTGTTCCTCAAACTCAGCCACATACAGGACTGTAACCATAAGAGATAAGAGAGAATTCACAGTAAATTCTGGCTTTAGGAGCCAATGAAGTTGTTAGTTGTCAACTGATTTAGTAATCGATTGATCAGTAACTGGGGAATAGAGACTCAATAAAGGCCAACTACTAAAAAACAACAGGTAATGTAGCCAAAACTGTAACAAAAATATATATTTGGCATCTAAAATAAAAAAACCTTCTCTGTCTATTAATATGTTGTACATAGAACATAGGATTTTTCAGCTGCAGGTGCTTCCTTTGCTACAAATGATCAAGTGTTCACTAAAGGAATGCTGCTACTGCTTTTTAAGAAATAAAAAGTTTACGTTCCTATTGGACTTGCGTTATTTGTTTATTGACATATATTAATATATTTCTAATATTGCATTAAATTAAAAAATCTGCAGAATGTCCCCATTTTTGTATCCGATTAACAAATGAATTGTCACAATAATTGATATTGATTGATGGACAATTAAAATAGTCGTTAGCTGCAGCGCTACTTGTATGTTGTTTCCATTTTGATATGAAAATTATTGATAAATTATTGATATTCATACTATATTTGTACCTGTGATGTAGAAAGCTTTGTGTTTTCCGGCTCGAACTGTTTGCAAGTCCCCAAACTTTCCTGCAGCGCCACTGTTGGGGTGGAAGAGGAACTGCAACAGCAGAACACAGGACAGTCCCGTTTCACAAAGCAACGCAACGCAGCAACGCAACCCTTCCAGCTGTTTGTAGCAGTTTGTACCTTGTGACCAGACTGTTCGCCGTGCAGCAGAACGCCGCTGGCATCGATTCCATCGTAACGCCTGTCAGCAGGGGGCGCTACGCCTGCCAGAGACAGAACTGTTGGAAAGATGTCCATACCACTGTATGATGAAAAATAAAGCAAGAATGTAAGTTATGAAATCATAATTCAAAACAGTTCAGCTCTTTTTAATTATATAGGAACAATTTACAAACACTTTGCAAACAGACCTAATGTACGGGTGCATATTGTAAAACTACAATATAACTGAAAATGTGAGCATTGTATGAGTTTCACTTTTCAAATTAATTTACAGAAATGAGTACATATTTTACAATGGCATTGTAATTACTTCATTTTAATACTGCACAAATGTGAAGGTTTCATGTACTGAGCAGAGATCAGAATCAGACAATATTCCCTGATTGGCTCTGATCAGTAATTCACAGATTAAACACTGCAGCAAATTGTCTCTTTTCTGTTCATTAAATGCATAAAATATCAACTATTAATCCATTAACCAACAGGAAATACTTAATAACTTTAATATTTGCTTCCTTAAACATGCATTGCCAGTGGGGTTTTTGCAATTAGAAATTACAAGTTGAAATTGTTTTTTTGTAATCCATAATGTGCCACATTTCTTAATGTTATTGTGTGCTGTTTAAATGTTTTTGACCATGAATTTTAGTTAGTTCTTAATGAGTTTTCCTTTAACAAATTTTTCCGTTTCTATAGAAACTGGACCTTAAATTTGGAACTGTGTCATGGTAGTGAATAAATTCAGTCAAATACAAGCTTAAGGGATCTACAGTCATATCAATAAATTAGAATATTATTGAAAAGGTCATTAATTTCAGTGCCTCCATCACAAACTGGAATTCATTATATATGTTATATGTTCAACCCAGACTTTATTTCTGTTAATTACGACAATATTCTGCTTACAGTTCACAAAAACACAACATTTAAGATTTGCATATTACATCAGACCAATAAAAAAACAACTTAATACAGAACTATTGGCTTAATGAAAAGTATGTTTATTACCACCTTAAAGGGTGCTATCAAAAGTTACTTTTAATCTAACAAACAATCTTCATTGGAAAACAGAATCTATTTTTTTTTTTTTTTTTTTTACATATACAGTAAGTGTGTTTTCTGCTATCTAAATAGAGATTATCTTGTAAGCCATTTTACTGTTGGACCTAAAATACAGCATCTGCTTTTATCAAAGAACTATTTTTGGTTTTCTTTTTTATGTGTTATAATCATTAGAAAGGAAATCAGAAATGTTCAGAAACAAAATCCTCAAGTCAGCCTGATTGATGTATTTGTGTCTGAAACTTGCATGATCTCTGGTAATTGCTTACAAAAGCCCTTCACACCCTGAAATCTTTGGATTCCTGGTAGTTTCCCCAGAGACGCTGTACAGAGGATGGATGACTGAAAAAGGACAAAGCGATGTCAGATATTTAAAGCAGACGGATAATTTCTCTATTTTTAGGCAGAAATCATTTTGCGCTCTTCATTGGCGCAGGAGTTCGTGATGACAGTTATTTAATCACCACAGACCTGTGGAGTGAGCTTCATGGCCTTAGGGCTTCATTTCAGGTTATGAGTTGACAAGCTCCTTAAATAATCAGCTTGTAAAACTTACCAAAGTAGACTTAAGTATATCCTTCATAACAAATCAAGACAATATATGTTGCTCCCTTGTAGGCCTGTCACACTAACAAATATATTAATCAGATGATAAATTAAAACAAACTTCAGTCTCTATCTAGCAAAAACTGGATGATAAAAGTCTTCAGTCTGGTACTTGGTTTCAACTAACCCTTTTTTGTTGAAGGAGAATTAATTCTGTTTACAGTCTTCATAATTCATTTTATTTGTTGTTGTTTCTGTTTGGATACTTAAAATGTCTTCCAGTTTCAGTGTTAAATGCTCATTAGAATTTAAAGTTTATTGATCTTTGAGAATGTGTTCTTGCATTATTATGACATTACCATTATGTTACTTGAAAATGGTCTCAAAACAACAATATTATTGTTTATCGCAATAACTTCTGGGACAATTTATTGTCCAGCAAAGCTTGTCATGGTGACAGGCCTAGTCCCTTCAACGTTAGATCCTGTCAGACCTGGATCACCTTCGTCGCCCTAACATTCTGGTGTAGTCAGCGAGGAAAAGTGCTGCAGGTGTTTGACTTGGTTGATGTAAAGGATGAAACTGGGCTTGCCTGAGCAGGGCTGAGCTGGTGGTGTTTGCAGGGATCCTGCCTGGCCAGTACACCACAGTTGGCACCCTGTGGCCGCCCTCCCATGTAGTCTGCTTAGCTGATCCGCCGCCTAGCATGCAGAAACAAAAGTTCACCTTATAAGGAGTCAAGAGTTGACCGAGAAGCCTTCTGAGGGATTTCAGTGAGCCGATCTCAACTTCAGTTTGTTACACCTTTGCTGGTCTGCCATTTTCCAGTGAAAGGCCCAACGCTCCCTGCAAACTGGCACTTTTCTTCCCACGGTCCGTTGTCACCTAAAGCACACAGACACTTTGCTGACTTCATCACATGTTGTTCTGATTTGTCACACGAGGGCAGATATGAAACAGTCCTACCAGTGAACCAGATTAGAGTATTCTCTTTATCTGTCTCATCGGCGGCAGTCTTTAACGCCCCGACCAGACCGTCCAGTTCCCGCAGGCTGGCGGCGTACACCGCGTCGCCTGAAGAGTCTGCCACCGCGGGGGTGAGTGGGACGTGCATGTGAGCCGACGCCACCAGGAGGAGATACGGCTGTGCTCGGGCCCTGGAACCACAGGACAACTCTGTTTCACAAAGCATGTGATGGGTAAAGATTTTTGGAAAAAAAAAAAGAAAACAGCATTTCCTCGTGTGGAAGAGTCACGATAAAGCGACATGACCTAACAGGCTGCTTACCGATTTACTTTAAGCTATGTGGTGTAACAGCATTCAGGGTCAGTTTGGCGAGATTATAACATGTTCTAATTAGAAAATGTTTACATATTTGGCACAAAATGGCTATTAATATAAGCAGATTTGCACTCATTATTGGTAAATGTAAAGAAATGGTTTTATGAACTGTTCGGAAGGATAGTAGTTTGGCTTTCTTGGTTTTATTGAGATAATGAATATTAGATATGTATGTAATTAATTATTACAATGACTTTTCACCTATTCATGATCTGTTAAATCGTAGTATTTAACTAGCACCAAACCATGGACTACAGGTGCAAATGAGCACTTTTTGCTGTAACCCAGCTTTGTTACAGCAAAGCTGGGTTATACCCTTGAATCATAATTCAAGGGTATAACCTTTCTCAAAGTCTAATCATATATAATCAGGATATAATCATTCTCAAAGATCAATACTTTTTCCTAGGCATTGTTTGTCTGTCAATGATGGAAACAAATATGGTTATGATTAGAATGAATAACATGTAGCTTAATGTGTAGCGTTTTGCTCTCCAGCCACTCAAAGCTGTGGCGTTGACTGAAAACTGAAGAGCTTGTTCACACGACCCCCTGGTGCAGCACGGGGCCATGCTGCCTTTTAACCAACAGCTGGAAGCAGCAGGGTTCACCACCCTCCTCCTCATACACTTCAAGCATGCACACACACTAGGAGTGTGTTATTATGCAAATATGTTCTAATAAAAACACTGGAGACAACAGCAAACAGCTAACGGCTAACGACTAATTCTGCTGGATGGGTCTTTGATTTTCTGACAGGTTACTATGACTGTCACAACACAAACATCAAGTCAAAAAGTCAAAAGTAATTCATTAACTGTTGTGTAAAAATGATGGTGTGATGTGCTTGGTGAATGTTGATTTGAAAAAGTTAGGAGCAAAACTGATAAACTTTATTCTGGTACTGCAATTTTTGTTAGTATTAGTACACATTTTCTCTGGTAATATGACTTAATTTTGGAAATAAAAACAACATTTTATTCTTAACCTGACCCTAATGCTCTGCTGTACATAGATAAAATGTAAATTAATAATTTATTTTGTGAACAAATTTTCAGTAGATTTCACAGTTTTTGTGTGCCTCCCACTTTCCCGTTATTTGTAAATTGGGTACTGGTCTGTATTGTCACAACTTGTAAAAATCAATAAGAATGTCCTTTGCACAAACAGCAAGCGGATGTGTTGAGTTATCCAAATGTTTTGTCTGGCAGAGATCAACAGCTTGATCTATTCTGTGTTCACTGTGTTGTACCTTGCACTGTGTATAACCCTGAGAGCAGCAGATCTGTACTTCTCTGTTAGCGCCCAAAGGTTCAGCGGCTGCTCCACAATGGAGCTGTTTTCAACCAGAGGAAGTCCCACCTTGGAATAACAGCCACCGTGAACACTCTTCCTCTGTCTACAACAGGAAGACACAATAACATATGAGGGTCTGCAAACGTAGAGTTGTAGCATGATAGGAAATTAGTTTTATATAAAAATTTATTTTTCACACAAATAATTACTATAGTTTGAAGGGGCAGTATTATGTGTTTTCCAGGCACATAGTGCCATTTTATAGCACAATCAAATAACTATGTTGCCTTAAGTTGCTAGGAAAATGCTGTATAAGTCAAATATAAGAATCCTGAATTCATAATTTAATACCTTGAAATTGGGCATCTGTCACTTTAAAAACCCCTGTCATCATAAAAGTGCTGCTCTATTAACACTTTAACAATGTTTTTACCAGCGCTGTACTGAGAAGTAGCTCCTATAATGAGCTCCGCAGAAGCACAGTTCCACCAGGTGTTTGCTAATTGCTGCTGGCTAGTCTGAAGGAGCTGAGTGGGGGAGTTCTGGGAGAGGACTGCTCTGTGAGCTGGAAGCTTGGAAATTGCAGCTCAGAGGAGGACTTTTGTCCTCAAAGACCATGCTTGATCCACCCAGACGACCTACACAACTGAATGGTTGCCATGGAGATTAAAGGCTTTCTCAACCACGCATGGAAGAATCATGGCAACATTCCAGGTATGTTTTTGATGAGCAAATCACATTATAACATGAAGTAAAGCTAAAAAAAATTGATTTTGCATAATAATGTCCCTTCAATCTTCTCCTTTCCATGCCTTTTCACCAAATGCTTCATACACCAAATTTGCTTGAAGCTTAAACTATTATTCTTTGAAATGTCCAATATTACGACTGTGCAAGAAACAGATGTTAAAGTAAAACAACAACAAAAGAACAACAGCCACACCTGATCACGTGAGGTTCTGATGAAACACAAGGGAGACATGGGGGTAGATCATATCCTGGTGTATCAGTACAGCCCATGTCATTACTGTAGGGAATGCCGAAGTAATAATCAAATCCTGTTCACAAAACAAGAACAACCAGTCGGTTGTGGTTCACCACTGCTAAAACAATCTGCCACAAATGGTTATAAGCTGGGTCAGTTGGAGATTTCTTCCTGTCAAGTTGGAATTTTTCCTCTCCACTGTCGCTACATGCAGGCTCAGTATGAAGGATTGTTGTAAAGTCAACAACACATGCTGGTCCAGGAGGAGTGAATGATGTAAGTCAATGACTCGAATCAATCTGCTGGGTTCCCTGAGATAGAAAGAACTTTTTAAGTTCTTTGAAAACTAGGAGCAAAGTTGAATATATGTAATGGACTTTGAATCTGTTAGTATGAACTGAAAAGCTAGTAGAGAGAGGGTTGTAACTCAGCTGGTGAAGAAGAACCAGCAATTTTGTGTTTTTTTGTCACATAAGGCGCAGCTGGAAGATGGTTGGCGACCTTGTTATGTACATTTGCTGCAGCAGAGACACAGGACTGTGAGGCTGGAGGTGCTCAGAAAGCCAGGCTGACTTGTCATTGCATTGAAATGGAAAGATATAGGATGGTGCAAGAGGTGCAAATTTGCTCATGTTTCAATTTGAGTGATATGTAAAGATTGTAAAATGATTTCCACTATTGACTGTTCCAATAGATATCAGGTATATGCAGTTTCTGTATAACTTCAACACAATGCTATGATAGACACTTTTTTCTAAGTAAATCTAATTTTTGGCACTAAAATAGCACCAAACCAACCAAAATCTATGACTCTAATCAGCCTCTGAAGATCCCCTGAGTTACCTGGCATAAAGCTACCTGTAGCAGACTTGTAGGGTTGAAATTTCCAGCTAGTGCCTCTGATGACTGTGTTCAGCAAACTTCCCAGAAGTTTGTGAGTTCTTCAAAGAGGAAGTCAACAACTTTTGACGGTCCTTCCTAAGGCATTTTTGGAGAATGGCTGAAACAACTATCCAGCTGAATTAGGCCATTGTCATACAGGACGGCATCTTTATCAAGGGTGCCAGGATCTATCCAGAGTGTACCCTGCCTCACACCCTTTGAATCTCTATACAGAAACTCCCCCAAAAGGATAGACACATGGAGCAATATAAATAGGCGGTACATACTAGTCACGTTTAAATCAAATTAATCTATTGTCATTTTACCATATCACTTTTGCATTGGATGTTGGCGTATCGTCTGCCTGATGGCAGCACTTCAGACAGTGTATGAAAAGAGCGTCAGGAGTCTTAAGGGCCCTGCATGGTCTGGCATCATGATAAAATTGGTTCTTGTCGTTTTCGAAATTGGTTGACAAAAATTCCATCATTTTGTCTCGGAATTTCATGGCTGTGTTTGTTTATGCAGAAAAAACAGCCCTAAGTACTTAACCTCCAGAAGTCGATTTTTCAGCCACAGAGCAGGAACAAGTCAAGTCAGCAGTACATACTGCTGGACCAAAATACTGAACTCCCCTTGTTCAGTTCTGTTAAGGTTCAGTGGGTGAATGTCCAAAAGAAGCCTTATGTTCTTTTTCTTTTTTTTTGGCTTCCAACAACATGGAAAATAAAATAAGATATTCCAGCTTGCCAATCACCCTGTGCAAGAAGCAGATGTTAAAGTAAAAAAAAAAAAAAAAAAACAGCCACACCTGATCACTTGAGGTTTTGTTGAAACACAAGGGAGACATGGGGTTGGATCATATCTCTGACAAATGTGTGAACATATGTGTTTACTATACTGGTATAAACCATACCTATATGCCAAAATACCATGGCTATGATTGCAGCGGGAGGGTTTTCACGGCTCAGTCTGTCTTGTGGACCTTCAAGGTAGTGTACAAAGTGCTATGGTAGTGTTTCTCCGGTACCACGACCACATGACCATGCATCGACGGTGTGTCATCGCCCTGAGAGTGCTGGTCGATGTTCTGTGCCCTGATCTTGCAGTTACTCTAATTCTCCAACAACCCTCTGAACTCCTATCATTACCCTCAGCAGATAAGCAGAGACAATGCTGAGTACAGGTGGTACTGCTCCATTCAACAAAGACAGGACTGGAGTGTTAGACGGGCAGACGAAAGAGTGAACCCAGGAGCAGCCTGCAGCTTAGACTCACCTCTGTTGTTTGGACTGTAAGGTCCGTTGTGTCCGAGGTGCCATTTCCCAATAACAGCGGTGTAGTAACCGGCCTGCTGCAGCAACTGGGCCAAAGTGACTTCAGACAGAGGCAGGCCAGCCACAGAGTTCACAGCAAAGTTATGAGTCACTCCATTTCTGAGGCCATAGCGGCCGGTCAGGATAGCAGCACGCGATGGAGAGCAGGTCGAAGCAGGGGAATGGTAGTCTGTTAATCTGGAAAAAGTTTATTCATGCACATATAGTTTATGACATCTAAGGTCCTCTTCTAAGAAGATTACACTTTAATTACTTTGTTAACTTTTCATGGAAATCAGAGGCTCACATGTCATATATCACAAATAAAGGTTTTACCTGAGCCCTTGCTGGGCCATCTGGTTGAGGTTCGGTGTGTTATTTGTGTGCTTCTCCGGTTGGTTAACATCCAGATCTCCCCAGCCTATATCATCTGCCAGTACGATGATAAAGTTAGGCTTCTTTTCTGCTCCTGTTTGTGAAACTGTGTAGATCACCAGCCCAGACAGCAACATCACAGTCAGGAGCAGCTGAGATACAGGCCTGACCATCTTGGGATAAAAACTGTGAAAAGGAAAACATGTTTGACTTAGAGCTTGGCTAATATAAAATAATATTCAAGCAGTTAGAGAACAAACATCATTATGAAGACCAAAATGTAGAGAAATTTAAAGGGCCGACATTATGTAAAATAGACGTATTCGAGCTTCACACCATGTTATAATGTTATTCACTCATCAAAAACATACCTGGAGTGTTGCTTTGATTCTTCCATGCACGTTTGAGAAATCCTTTATTCTCCATGGTAACCATTCAACTGTGCAAAACGCCTGGATAGACCTAGCTCCCCTTCAGAGCTGCAGCTTCTAAGCTTCCAAGCTTCTGCCTCACAGAGCAGCTCTCCCTCATAACTCCTCCACTCAGTTCCTTCAGACTAGCCAGCAGCAATTAGCAAACACCTGGTGGAACTGGGCATCTACTGAGCTCATTATAGAGCTACTTCTTAGTGAAACACTTGTAAAAAACATTGTTAAAGGGTTAATAAAGGACCCATGTTGTGATGACTTCCTGAAGGTGACACTTCAGAAAGAGCAGGAGTTTTTTAAAGAGACAGAGGCCCAATTTCAAGGTGTAAAATTACAATATAAAATTACTTTTAACTCATATTTGATATATGTAGACCAATTAAGTTAACATAGTTACTTGATTGTGCTATAAAATGACACTAAGTGCCTGGAAAAGACATAATACATACCATTTAAAGCAGGGTTAGGTTATAATACAATTTGAACATGTCACTGCTATGTTCAAGTCTTTAAAACTGGACTATGGAACAACAAAAAAAACCTACAAAGACATGGTTGTCAACCTAAAGTGATTGGGAGAGAATTAATCAGAGAAGCAGCCGAGAAGCCCAAGGCAACGATGGAGGAGTTACAGACACACACTCCACAAACCTGGCCTTTATGGGGAAGGGGCTGGAAGGAAGTCCTAAGCTATAAAAAATCCTGTCTGCAGTTTCTCCATAAGCCATGTAGGGAACAGAGAAACATGTGGAGGCATACTGGTGTACACTGACAGCTATGTCTGAAAAGAGAGAGTTGAATACACCTGTTGTGGCCTATTAAAAAAAATGGTACCACTTAATCAAAAAGGGATTTATATTCAAGTGGAGCAGTTTTTTCAGACGACTGTGAGGTTGAATTGAATTAATTAGCTGAGCTACAATCAATAAAGCAGTCTGGTATACGCCGAAGAGCTTTCAATGTGTTTTAAAACCAAATGAATTGTCGTTAAAATGGCATCATTTGTGCTGCGTTCTCTGCAAATTGATATTGATCAAGGGACGGTTCAACCTCTATCATATAATAATAATAACAGTTTCTCCAACAATTTCATAACGTAGGATAATAATAATAATAGGATAATAATGATAATGATAATCATAATGATAATGATATTAATGATATTCAGCCACCAGCTGATTATCATTGTTCTCATGAGGGCTCAACGTTTTAGGAACCAGAACTATTACAGATTTTATTTGTTAAAGAACTGAGGCTCTGAGTGTGTGTCAAGTTGAAAGCTGAAAACGTTGATGCCGTACAAGCGTGAGTTCATCTGCAAATGTGTTTTAACAAAAAGAGACGCGTTTTAAAAACTTTGGCTACAGAATCAGGTTTAATTAAAATTCGATCCTCATTTATAATTTGTATGCAACCTCCCGCAAAAAATCCCAGCATGTGCGCTGGAGGTTCAAACATATAGAAATTGTTTAGTTAATTTGCTTTATTATCTTATCAGCAGAGGTCTTCTTTTCGTCCTCGTGTTAGTCAGACCTGGTATGTAGTCCTACAGGGTTTTCATGTCAGGTGTAGGACAGCAGGTGTTCTTTTCCCACACACTGTAACCAGGCTGCTCCCATCTGCCAATTAAGGTTTTGTTGAGCAGCTCTGACTCCAAATCTGAATCACATAGGGCTTGTTATTTGGCCTCTTCTTGATAACAATTTTCTTGGTTATTGCTGAGTCAACACAGAAAGAGATGTAGGCAGTTATCGACTCTGTGACAATGCAGATCTGTGTGTTTCTAGTAAATGTCCACACTGGGCATAGAAAACCTCCTTTAAACTCAGGTTTGTTTGATTTAAACACAGAGGTGGGAAGGAGATGAACAACCTTACGGTGTTCACATGGTATGGAAGAATTATAATAAGTCACACTGAAAACAGAGAATTGAGCTCCAACTTTTAAAAAGAAAATGTGATAATTGGTCATCAAATTAAGTTGATCCAAGTTCATTTATGAAGTTTATTAAGTTGTCAAGGGAAGCAAATGTAAATAAAATAAGGTTTGATAAACTCCATTCAATTAGCAAAAAAAATGAATTAAATGAACATTTCAGAATGGCCTATTTAAAGTCTGTACTTAAATTTAACTAACATTCTGTGTTGGGACTTTAGACAGGTCAATTACACTCTAAAGCACTGGATGTGGTTTAATTATAAGAATTCTGCAAATCGTGGGCCATTGTTTATCCAAAGCCATGAAAACCCCTTGGCAGCTGTTGCCACCAGGGGTTTATTAGATTTTAGGGGGCGATTTTTATTTTTTTTTTTTTTCACATATTTCATTTCAAATTGCATTTTGTATTTACTCAGGTTGTTTCGTGTTAAAGGCTGTTGAGTGAGTTGAATCATTTTTGCTTTAAGGACAAGGCGGAAGGGCAAATCTCACTCATCGCAATGGAAGTTTGGAAAAGTTGGTAAATCTCAATCTTGTTAGCTGATGCAGACTGTTAACCTAAAAGGACATGTTGTACATACACAGGACAGACATTCCAAATGTTCCAAAATTTGGGACAAGCCTGGAAAACGTGGATATAAATAGGACTTCCCACAGATTTCAAGCTGGGAACCTGCAACCACCAATCAGAGTAGACCAAGTTTTAAAAAAGGCGTGTGTGCTTCTGTGGACGGTTACTACAGACTTAGAACTGGTCGCAACCAGATCCCTCCAACCCTTCTCCCTCCTCTGTATGAATGTGAGTCTGTGGCGCACACAGCACGCCTGTTCTCGGGGTCCACGCGTGTCTGTGGATAAATGCCTGAGAGGACATGTGGCTCTTATACAGTACGTGGGCTACCCTGCGGTCGTTCGCAGATGGAAGGCAGTGAAAAAAGTCGCAGCGACTCCGACGAAGAACGGATTAATTTCAGCTGAAATTAGCAACTCTCAGGTCAGACAGAAACACTTCAAAACGAAACATTTCACAACCTGTCACGTCCTCCGTGGTTGGCTTTCATTTATTACTCCTCCACGAGTGGAGGAAAAAAGACATTACCGTGGCTAACTGAGCTGTACATGTCTTAAAAAGGTTGTCATTAAACAACAAGCACGCGACAACAAACAGCCGGCTGGAACGAGGACATTGAGTCAAGCGCAGTGCGCGCGAGGATACAACCTGAAGTCAACGTCTCCCCCAAGTACACAGATAATCAGGCGTTTTGTTGTTTAAAGCCAACAGGATGTAGAGTATGAGTGACTATATTAGCAAATAATAATCAGAAGTGAAGAAAAGCGAGGGGCGTTTGTGTGCTGGTTGGCTAAGAAAATAAAAGATCATACAAAAAGTTTCTGATGAAGGCAAAAGAAAAAAAAAGACTTCAAAACATTTCCAAGTACTGTATTTTTTCATCCTTTAAAATGTTTTAGTCTGTTAATGTCATGTTATATATGTTACTTTATTTTATAAATATATACGGGCAGCAAGTTATTCATGTCTCAAGTCTTCGGTCCGTTTTGTCACGTCACAGTGTATTTTCCGTTGGTACTCAAAGAAGTGTATTATTGTGAAGTGAAAGGAAAAACTATCATTTTTCTTGATCTGATTTCATATATTTTTTTAAGCAAAATAAAAATCTGAAAAGTGTGTTGTGATTTTAACCCCTCCCCGGTTAAATCTTGCTGCTGTAAAGATTTTTTCAATATATTTTTTGGTCTGGACTTTGACTGGGCCATTTAAACTGTCCCATTGTCGTTCTGGCTTTATGTTTCTGGTGGAAGGTTAACCTCCACTCAGTCTCAAGTATAGCAAATTATCAGTTAAATTATAGTTTTCAGTTTTTTATTTTCCAAAAAGTAAAAAAAAAGCATTTTCCTTCCGTTTCACAACCATGCGCTGCTTTGTGTAGGCATGCAATCCCAATATAAAACCTTAACACTTCTAATGTAATGTGATAAAATATGGAAAACCTCAAAGCACACCCTTGAGATATGCTTACTTAGGTTTTAACTTGATTGTTTCCAAATAAATCAATGTAAATATTTATATGTATGTTTTAGTAACTATTAAGATCACATAAGACATCTCAGTCTTTTCTGTTCTCTGTGATCAGCTTTTGTTTCGGGTTGGTAATAAATGCCCATTTTCATTCATACACACCTGGAGGCGTATTAACATATTAACACGCTTAAATCTGGTTTTCTTGGTGTTTTCTAACAGTTTTTTTTTTCTTTCTTTCACATTTCACATCTCTATGTGTAACAGCATGGGACAATGGTTACTTACCCTTTATGTTTATTTGCTTTGTAAATAAAGTGTTATGCAACTACAGCATACTGTGCAGAATAAGTCTTTCATTAAAGGTTTCCAGCAGATCGAAATGAACATGGATTTACTCCACTGCACGCTTAACATACCAGCGGCGGTTATGAAATCTTTTCCTGTTGCGAAACTGAACAAAGCCATGCATAAGTTTCATATAGTGAAGGTGAAATTTAAAATGTTACCCTTAAGAGGAAGAGTTAGAGGAATAATGCAGAAACTGCAGATTGTTAATAAAAAGATGCACATATGTTCTTGTTTGCATTAGGATTCATCTCCATGCCTTATTATAAGAGACTTACAGAGTTTATTGCAATTTCCCATTTAAAAAATTTTTAAATGAAAGCAAATTTCATTAAGTCTATAATAAATTCATTGGAGGGTCGCAGTTTAATCATCATGCCGAGGAATAATGTAAAGTTTTTTCCGATGGTAATTCATATTTTAATCTTAAGCAGCAGAGATTGAAGTGTCAGTAAATGCACCACTTTTACAAATAAGGAACAAAATACTGTCGACATCTGGATTTTTTGCTCAATTTTGACCCCCTGTCCCGTCCCCCTCCTCAAGTATTAATAATTAATTAGTTTCTACCTTGCAGAAAGAGGCTGAACTTCAGCTACTTTTTTTTTTTTTTCGTCTTCTGACATTTATGGGCTCCGCACTGACGGTGTTTGTACATTCAACATAGCTGGAAGGATGCGCAGCATGAAAACGGAGTGGCATGAGTAGAACTAAAACTGCAGCGGTTCTGTAAAACAGATAATCTGACCTGTCAGTGAGGAGACGAGGAGCAGATCAGAGGGAGGGTCAGGCGTCCTTTGACGGCTCTTCGCTGTTAGAACCACTGAGGCGGGTTCTGCAGAGTCCGACCGAACCAGCGCGAGCAGGGATTGGGACGAAGCGCTCTCACTGCGGGCTCACTGCATCCGGCAGGTGGCCGAGGGTCGACTCCACATCGCGGTTCAAAGGTCTGTGCATGTTTTAATCATTTTCTAACTGTGCCAAAACATAAAAATAAAAAACTTTTTTTTTTTTTTTTTTTAGTTTTTGGTTTAACACAAACTATGTTTTTTTTTCCCCCCATAATGATAATAAAAGTCCCTCAAACTGACTGAGAATGACCCACTTTTTAAAATTCCTAATTTCGCGACCAATCTCTACGGTGACTGTAGGAGGCGCTGTTTCCTTCTGTTCACCTCAAATGTATCCAACTACAAATAAACACGTCTCAAATTTTCTGTAAGCTTGGATGAAGTAAATAAAAAAAAAAGTATATTGTTTTCATGTCACATGATCCTGATATTTTATCGCTTGTTTTTGGGATGTGGAGGATTTTCAGAGTACCAGTAAAAAACAAACAAATAAAAGAAACTGGCCTTTTATTTCAATATAACATTTTCTGTTTTAAAATGAATAACTGCCACTTTTCTATTCCGGCTTTCTGATGAGAAAATCCCAAAACATTTTAACTCACTTAGGCAGATTGTTTATCCAGAAGCGGGCCTTCTTTAATCAACACAGCTTGTTTCAATGTATCTCTTCAAAGTAATATTACTTATGAAAATAATTTTACGCACCTCTTGCTTACTGGTGCATCACAATAGCATTTATAACTACATATATTTCAGTAATACCTTTGAAAAAGTGAATCTCATTCACAAAGTGACATATTACAAGTGTTTATTTCTGTCAACACTGATGGTTATGGTTCACAGCAAACCAGGATCTCATGGGAAATCTCTTTTGATAATCATCTCACATAATGTTGATTGAAAGTCAGCCATGCTTCATTTGTAACGGTATGCACCGATTGCAGTTTTCTGGCCAATCAGTAATGACCGATCTCTAAAAAGCCTGACCTGCCAATTCCAATTTTAGCTGATACCATGTTTTTTTGTTGTTTTTTTTTTGCATGAAATGTTGCTAAATATAGCAAGAAAGTCGGTGAATTGTTAACTGCAAACATGCAATCATGACCTGGTGGGCCAGTCTGTCAGTCAAACCTCTCTCACAGCAGAGCAATAGAAGACAGTGGTTGATTTTTAGACTTTGCCAGACTTCAGTATCGGCCAGTCAATGATCTCCCAAAATGAAGGCAATTGAGGCCTATTTATTGGTACATCCCTTGCGATTACTAAAGCTTTTTCCTCTTTTGCAGAGCATGGGACTGTGCAGAGCTAAAGTAACCCAGTTCTTGGGGGCCAAACAGTACTCCAAGGCCCCTGACGGAGGATGGGGATGGGTGGTGGCTGTGGCGTTCTTCCTGGTGGAGATGTTCACATATGGCATCATTAAGAGCTTTGGGATCTTCCTCCAGGACATGATGGAGGAGTTTGGCGAGACCAACAGTCGGGTCTCGTGGATCATTTCCATCTGTGTGTTCATCATGGCCTTTAATAGTAGGTGGCCGGTTCATCTGCCGTGACGGACTGGATGCAGCTCTGAAAAAACAAATCCAGCCCATAAGTGGCATTGATATTAAATCACAACAATTTGCTTGCAATCTGCAGGTCCTCTCTCCTCAGTGATGATGAACCGCTTTGGCTTCCAGTTTGTTGTTATGATTGGAGGATTACTTATATCCACTGGCACCATTGCAACCAGCTTTACCAGTTCACTCAATCAGATATACATCACCTATGGATTAGTGACAGGTATCCATTTGACTTCATCTACATAATGAATTCTCTGAAGCTGTCCCTGCAGCGATGTGTCTTGGTGAATGAAACAAAAACGTGTTGAACTGTGCAGGTCTGGGCTACTGCCTAACTTTCCTGCCCACTGTGACCATCCTGTCAAAGTATTTCAGCCGTCGGCGCTCTCTGGTCACTGCTCTGGCTTCTACTGGGGAGTCCCTTGCCATGTCTGCCCTAGCTCCAGGTGAGAGCAAAGGTTTCTGGATGATTTTTATGCATACATACCAAGGGTGCTTTGTTGAAGTATTCTATGTATTTTGTTGGGACTTATTCTGTACAGAGACCAGAGAATAATTTAAAAATGGGTGACATGATTTTTTTTTAAACAAATAAAGGGGATTTGAGTTCTCCCCACTCAGCCATTATGTTTTAGAACCACCTTTTGCTGCAATTACAGCTGCAAGTTTCTGGGAAATGTCTATACCAGATCTACTCACCTTGAGGCCAAAATTTTTTTCTAAACGTCTTCAACAAGCTCAGTCACATTGTTGTTGCAGATTCAGATCATCAGTTGGATTTAGGTCTGGACTTCAACTGACCCATTCTAAAACACAAATATGCTTTGATCAAAAACCATGTCCATGGTGGCTGTGGCTGGATGGTTAAGCTGCAGATTAAAAAAAAATCTATGTTTTTGTACATATATTTGCTAAAACTGTCATCATGTTGTGACAGTATAATATGTAACAGAAGATCTGTGAAAAAAATTCCTCGAGCTCCTGGCCAAGAGACAGCAACAAATAGCACAAATTACACAGTTAAAAAGAGATGACAAGCCATAAACAAGAGGTACTTGTCATAGGATCGATATCAATAACTTTTAATTTGGATGTAAAAACACTGATTTAGTCAGCTGCTAAGAGCGACTAAGAGCAAGGAGTTGACAGTAATTCCCTCAGAGAAGAAGAGTGGTTGACCCCATCGCTAGGTGTGTACCATGTAGGGGTTATGATTGGTTGATACATTAAACATCATAAAACAAAAATGTGTTCATTTTTAAATAAGCTGAACAATCACACATTTCATTTCATCACTGCATTTCCTTTGCCTTTTAGGCTTTTCTGTGTTAAGAGACAAAATTGGCTGGAGACGCACCATGGCAGTGATTGGAGCTCTGCAAAGCGTCATCATCATCTGTGGTGCGCTGCTCCGGCCAATCATTATTAAACCCAGAATGCCCCAAAGTCCAAACATTGACACGTCTTCCCCAAAGGAGGTGGAAGCACTCAAGAAACAAGAGAGTGCAAACAGTTTGGTTCTTGAGAATTTTGAGACGACCAATGACGTCCTGTCACTTAAAGACACCAGTACACCAGTGGAGAATACTTCACTGGACAAAAAGGCAAAGCTAGAGACGGCTCCAAACTCTCTGGAAAAAAGTAAAGAACCGGAATCAGAAAAACACAATAAAGATGACGAGAAAACGATGGACCAAGGAGAAGGCCGCAACTCAGGCTGCACAAAGCAATCTGCTGCAAATTCTAGACTCCTAGACTTCTCCATCCTCAAAGACTGCAGTTTTATCCTCTACTCTCTGTTTGGACTGTTTGCCACTCCGGGTTTCTTCGCCCCTCCGCTCTACATCATTGAGCTGAGCGTGAGCCGTGGCGTGGAGCGAGAGCAAGCCACCTACATGCTCTCCATCATTGCTGTGGCTGAAATCTTTGGACGATTCGTCATCGGGTGGGTCCTGTCCCAGAATGTGTTCAAGACGAGGAAGCTCCTGGTGCTCCTAGTGTGTGTGATCATGATGACAGTGGACTTAGTGGGATTTACGCTGGTGACGACTTTTTACACTCTGGCTTTGTGCTGTGTTGTGTACGGGTTCTTCATGGGAACCCTGGCATGCACTCACATTCCTATGCTGGCAGAGGACGAGGTGGTGGGCGTGGAGAGGATGTCATCAGCTGCTGGTGTCTATGTGTTCATCCAGAGCTTTGCTGGACTGGGTGGGCCGCCACTTGGAGGTACGAAAGATCTTTTTATGGGTAAACATTTCTGGTAGTATAATATTTTGATCCCTAAGCAAATGTACAGGCCCTTAAAAGTAGAGATGCACTGAGAAATTTACTTGCGACACAAAATTGACAATTTGCAGCTTGATTGGTTCTGACCAGCAACGCACCGATTGGAAACTCATTTAGCAAACACTCCTCAAGTAAACACTACCAGAATGCTCAACAACACTCTTGCTGTTATTTAGTGAAAAAGTCAAAGGAAACATAGATATGCATGAGAGAACAAGATTAACAAAGGAGTCAAAAACATTGAACAGTATCTGGGGTTCATGTATTCCATTTGTGCAGCCTGAACAGGTCTGTGATACTTAAACAAGCAATTGTTTCAAATTTGTTTAGACACATGGATCTCTTCTTCATTCCCTTCTCTCTTATGAAAACAAATATGTCGCTGAGGATAGTGAGATCAATTTCTCAACCCCAAACCGATCTGTGGAGGACCAAATAATATGATGCTGTAGTTTATAGATTTATAGTTACTGAACTTGTTTCTCTGTGCCCACTCTGTGCCTACAGGTGTGCTGGTGGATGTAACTAAGAACTATGGAGCGGCGTTCTACTCCTGTGCGGTGGGAATGGGACTGAGTGCTGTGTTCCTGGGACTTGTTAGACCTGCTAAAAAAGGGTTGCCTTGCAGGAGGAGAAGCCCGAAATGCTCTGCAGTTGAACATGAAAGGAACCCTGGCTACAAGGAGGTGAGCGGAGAGGAGAACCCGGACCAAACTCACATCGCACACGACTGCTCTGAGACAGAAGACAAACGGGACGTCAGTCAGGAAGGAGTTAAGGAGGTCACAACTCAATACTGAGCTGAAAAAACGCACAAGTAAAAGAACAAATCAAATGAGTCTAAGAGTATAAGGTGAACAGTCCAGGACGCGGTAAAGAGAAGCACACTTATGAGAGGGGAGTAGGCATGGGCTGGTTGCTGGTTTTCTAGGTACAGCAAGTTCATGCTGTGGTGAAATGAACGAGCTACCTTTATTAAAACAAATATCACCAAGATTGTGATCTAGAAACAACTTCCAAAAGCAATTCAAGTTGAATATGACTGTAGAGATTATGGTGATAGGCTAATTTGAAATGAAAATAAAGGGCCGTCGCGTGGCGCAGACTTTAGAGCTGCGTCATGTAGACAGAGGCTACCGACCTGGATGTGTTCATCCCATGTTCGTCTCCTATTGTCTTTTTTCCTTTCTCTTTGACCCCTTCCTGTGACATTGCTTTCAAATAAATGCCACTAGTGTAAACGAAAAGTCAAGCAATAATAAAAAAAGAAATTCTATGGCTGTTCTAATTGTTCTGGCAGCAATGCGTCTTGTCAAAGAGGATCAGCCCACAATTCAGCAAACATGCAAGAAGCAAATTGCTAATCATTCACATCAAAGCATGTCAAAGAGATGCTAAATGATGCGTCTTAGAGCTGTAATACTAATACCACATGTAGCCTAGCCTTCCTAGGCCACTCTGCTCAATTCAAATCTCTGGTAAGATCTGGGCTTCCTCCCATTGACTTGGACTCTGCCGGTAGAATTTCTGCTGGGCCAATCAGCATACAGGAGAAGTTGATTTTCTGTGCTGTTTTAGAATTGTACTCTCAGTGTAGTTTTAGCAATGGCAGCAGAGGAAGTGAAGGAAGTCCTTCAGCCCATGTTGGCCACATTTTCAAATAATAAATTGACATCAACAGCCATCTTGTAATTTCCGGAAGCTTCATAGCATCAAACTGGTGCATTACATCATCGTTACGTCACAGCCAAACATTAGTGACTTTAGGAAAATTTAAAACCTCAACAGAGGCCACTCCTCCAGGAAGCAATCGTTTCTCAATAGCCGAGCGTTCAGACCCTCTGTACCAACTAAGAGTAGAACAAGGGGCTGACTTCTACCGGCCATCTGATTCCACGACACGGTGATATTTTTACCTAACGTATCATATCGTCATAATTTCATACCGGCCCATGCCTAGAAGGGAGTATCGCTGTGGTGTTTGATTGAAATAGGAAGTTGTGCCTTTAATATAATCTAACAACCAGTATTATTTTTTACAAGTTCACATGCCTAATATAAAAATGAATGTTTTACTTTTTTTTTGTACTTTTTTCTGTGTTAGTGAAGAGTGTAGAGTGAATGAACAGTGACAGGAGATGTCACACAAAGGTGTGTCCTCAATAAGTCATCAGTGTTGCAGTGTGATGTTAGTTTCTGATGTCAATCAGGGCCTAACGCTGAAGCATTTTACATCAGCTGTCGATCACTCCTGGAAAATATTAGAAACTCAAGAGAGCTGCTAACAAAATACACTGCACAGATTTTATTGCACTTAATTGAAAAAAAAAAATTCCAAAACCTCAGGAGAATGTAACAAAAAGTATTTTCTTCTTTTTTAATCTATTTTTTCTGTATATCAATCATTTATCACTTTGTACCAAAGATGCATTCAATCGCAATAAAGCAATGATGTGGTTTTTTTTAAATTAAGCGTTCCAGGTGTATTTTTGTGTCATGAAGCGACGGCTCATGTATTGATCACATCAGCCACTGAAGAGCCTGCATAATGTAAGCACATCCATCCATGCAAAATGACCTGCTAATGCTAAAGTGAGCATAAACACATCAGATTGCAGTTTGCATTTCAAACTTAAATTAAAATGTGGCATTAAGTCCTTTAATTCACAGGGTTTCTTTCTCCTGTTGATTGTTTTTCTAAATATGACAGTCCATCCAAATTTCCTCTTATTTTTAACGTGTCCTATCAGTCTGACACATCTGTCGAAGTCCTAGTTTCCACGATAAATCAATAAAAATATCTTAATGATCCTCCTGCATGTTTACTCGCAATACCAGCTGCACTTGTGACTTGTTTTTTTCTTTGTGTTTGAGCCAAATGAAGGAGAAACAAGTGGCCTAAAAGATGTCATTTGAGTATTTCACATATTCATTCATTCTTACTTGCATTCATACACCAAGCTGTAGGCAACTTGGGGTTAAGTGTCATGCCCAGAACAGGACAAGGAAGCCGCAAGCTTCCAATTGCAAGATCCTAACCCCTACCACTGAGGTACAACCTTAAGAGGCTTCAACAAAACTCTTCATCAGCTGTATGAAAGCTGGCAGTCACTGCTGCTAACTTATTTCCAGTCTGTCCAAACAGCTGCGGAGCCACAGCCGGGATTCATTGAAGGCTTCGGTGGGTTTGTGAAAATGGACAGCAGAGTGGCGAGCAGCTGCCCCCTCTGCTTCTGACAGCTGACTCTCATCGTCCTCCATCCACCGCAGTAAAGCCTGTTGAACACACAGAAAAAATAACTTACAAGAATCAAAGTAAAAATAGTGTGATGATGAATAAACTCTCCCAAAATATGGCAAAATCAAAGTGTGAAGAGCACATTTGGTGGTTGTGAGTCTGCGTGTGTGCACGTGTGTGGGGGGGCTTTTCTTGAGACTTTTTTGCCGTTTTGGAAACACATAACACACAGTAACCATCCATTTATCAATGACTAAATAAATCATTTTCTTGCACCTTGCAGGTCATATTTTAATCTTCTTGGAAGTACAAATCTTGTGAGCAGCAATCTTGGCAAAGTTACTTTAGGGTTTTTTAATGTTTTTGGTGTGATCCATTTATTTAACAGAGACAGATGCACAGGGAAATGATTTTCAGTATTGTTAATTTAAAAAAATAAAGTAACAAAATGTGGGACTCTATACCAGCAGAGGAAAATGTTTCTAAAAGGGTTACTAAAAGAGAGAAAACAAAGATACTTATAGTTCTGGGAGAGTCTCTAATCAGCAGATTAACTGGTTACACACGAGAATCTGGAACAAACTTCCAGAAAACTGCAAAACAGCTGAAACACTGAGATCCTTTAAATCAAGACTACACCCCCCCCTGGTTAGAGTTCTGAAATGGAACATGAACCAACATATTTAATGTGTTTTGATGATTTTAATGATGGCACTTGACAAAATGCAATGTCTGTTACTCGTTTTCACGATTATAGTCTGCATGATGTATTTATGATGGTTTTATGTTTTCATAACGTAAAGCACTTTGAACTGCCTTGTTGCTGAAACGTCATGTGAGGTGGTCAGAGTTAGGTGAAAAAGTGTCATCTACCAAAGATTCAGGTCAGGGAGAAGAAAAAACGCTGTAGGCAGGTGTGATGCAGAGCCTGTCCTGAATGCTAAGGCTAGTTAACATAGCCACTGATGATGGTGGATAAACGGTTTTCCTGGAACGGTGAGTCGTTTTTCCGCCATTAGCACATTTAGCAGTGAAGTTGACTGACAGCGCTAAGACCCACCTCCTGGCTCTGATTGGTTGTTTCTGACCTGGAGCGCTGCGTTTCTACACCCGACAACAGCAGCTCAGGAAGGGGGTGGAGGAGACAGATTATCTGTCTCATGATACATTGTCACGACATAGTAACACAAATATGTGCAAAATAATATTTTTTTTTAATAAAAGTTACAATCTGCGTCTTTAAAGCAGGGCAGGGAAAACTGGAAAATAGATGGAGCTCAAAACAGACCTTGAATTTGAAATAAATGTTCAAATCCAACATTGTTTTTTAATCTTGTTTTGGATAATGGGGTTTATGCTTCAGGGATTTATGAAGGAGAAGAGAACAATTTAAGAACAAGAATATCCTTAAAATGTTTACAGATAAAAAGAAAAAAAAAAAAAAAGACAATGTTACAAATTGTTACATAAAAACCTACTTGCCGAGTGGAAATATACAGCATTCCATTAGGGTTCAAAATTCAAGCAGATGTTGAGAAAGATGTTTTTTAGGATGTACCAGCTCAGCACAGTGAGGTTAAAATTCAGTCTGCCATGTGAACTCAGGCATGTCAGGGAGCAGAACACCGACCCAGGCGCTACCAGAAAACAAGCTGACGTAATCGGAGTTTCTAACACCCGTGACACTTAAAACGGCAAGTCACTTTGCACTCGACATCATTACAGCATGAAAGTGTCTCCTGTACATTGAACTGTTGAGCGTACATTAAGCAGAGCGTGGTTTTACCTTGTATCTGTCAGCAATTTTAAATCCAACCGCGACCTGAAGCTTGTGAAGGCAGATCGGACAGAGGTCCAGTGGTCTCCGATCAGACTCCTCCAAGTGGTTCGATCCCTGCATGACACAGTTCATCCACTGGCAGTGCTTTATTCCAAACATATGGCCAATCTCATGGGTAATGGTCTGCAACAGCATGTTACATACACCGTATCATAGCAAATTCACAGACAGCAGTAGTGAGATAAAACCATCTGCACTGAACACACAAAGACTCGATGCATAATAAACCTGGGAGAGTTATCTATAAACATGTTTTAGACCTTAAAATGTTGAAGTCATAAAATGTAACTGCCACTTTAGTCTTTACAATTATTTTCAAAATAGGGTATTTTTAGAGTACTACTTTTCTGAAATAACAATCCGCCACCACTGAAAGAGAAAGTGTGACGTTAGGGCCATTGTAGAAGAAAGGAAAAACAGGAGTAGTACATTTTTGACAAAAAAAAGCTCAGACATTTTTAGATCAATCTCAGAAATTTGCTAGAAAGAAACTTGGAAATTTATGAACTTCAAAGGTTAAGAATTTTAAACTTTTGGACATTTCTGAGATTTTGTTTTTCAAGTAACTGTTTTTGACTGATCTTTTAAATCCCTGGGTGGGGGTGTTAGTTTGATAGGTCTCGAAGATGTTAGACATTTCTCCTCCTGCCTCTTTAATGGGCCAATCAGGGGCTGAGTTCAGCTTCCTCAATATGATGTCATCACACAATCACGTAACGCAACTACCAGCTGTGTTCTCAGCTGTTCTGTGCTAACCTTTTAATCGACTTCAAGCATGAAAAATGAATACAACTATCATAAGCCAAAAATATGAGTGCAACTGAAAATGGAAATGAGTAAAAATGATTCCATATGCCCTGTAACGACCTTGCATGATCGAAGCAGCAGAGTGCTGGTGATGGGTGGAGTGTAGTATCCCTGGAACACAGAGTAATCTCCCTGCCTCGGCTGAAACTTCTTCTTCAGGCTCCCAGCATAATTTCTGGAGTAAAAGTGGTCGTCATATCTGGCAAAGCTGAACACACCCATCCCTGATGGGGGTGGAAATTAAAGTCACACTCTATACATTTGAGCACCATCTAGTGGTTGCTGTACATTTTCCTTAATGACGACAAAAAGCTCACCGTCACTGAGAGAAGCCTGACCAAACACAAAGTTCCAGGAGTCTTCTGGGTAGAGGTCAATCATTGTGATTCCAACTATGCAGAAAGCATCTTTTGATTTTCTTTTCCTCAGAAACCGTAACACGTCACCTTTATTTCAAATGGAAACAATGAACAGGTCGTGTTTGAAGGGAAAGTATAGCCAACTGACATCGTGAAGCAAAGCTTGGATAAAGAAATATGTCTGAGTTACCTGTGAGAATCTGCAGGTTGTGTGAGCTGTTGTTCACCCTAAAGGAGCATCCTGTTTCAGACACACTAACTGCTGGAAGCAACTGAACAGAAAGCCCACAGAAGAAGGCCTGGCAGTAATCTCTGAGCCATTCAACGTACCGGTCTGTCTGGAGTCCCGTGTCTCCAAAAGAACCTGCAAACAGACACACACAGTTTGACATTTCAAAAGATATTTAGATTAATTGAAACACACCTATGAAAAAAAAAATCATTTTTGATTAAAAAAAGAATGCTGGGATTACAATGAGGAGAAATTGTATTTTTTCAACATTAGTGGATTTGGAAACACAGCTATTGTTACACATTTTTCCATTGGAAATGTGCTCAAAACTTTGATGATACTCTGCTCATGTCAAAAAACCACAATTTCACAATTGCAATGTTTCTATAAGGTAAGAATTACAGTTAAATCAGGTAAATAAGTTTGTTCCCATGATGTAATTAAAAAAATGCGCCACGCCTTCGACCTTCTACCACTTCCTGTCATCTTCTTCATTTTTTTCCAGCAGTAGTAACATCACATGGCTTGTGTGATGTGAAAAATGTGCTTCCATTGCAGTTTTGTGAAATACACTATTGTTGATATGGCCTCAGCAGAAAAACTTTTTATTGAACATGAGTTTTTTCTAAATTGGCCTCCTTTTATTAAGCACATTTATTTCTGTAATTTCAATTTGCACAAGTTTATGGTCTTTGGAAGCGCAGCTAGTGTTTTGTAAAATAATACATCAAATTCGTAATACCCCTTGAATTTTTTGACAATCTTCAACCAACCTTGTAAAAAAAAAAAAAAAAAAAAGCATTTTATAAGAAATTAAAAAAGTTCAAGTCACTTGTAGCACAAGCTCACTCACCTATAGTTTGTATGTAAATAGTGTTGTGGTCTGCGTCAGGCTGCTTGCGGTGAGGGTTTCTATAGAAAGCCTCAAAGTCTTGAGGTTCCTCAGGATGAGCAACGATCCAGTCCGAGTCAGAGTGAAGAGTGATGGGCTGGAAGAGAGACCCTCGCTTCCCAGGGTGCAGTCCTTCCTCCAGAAGGCGCCTTTCTCCTTCTGTGTAGTCGCTGTATAATTTAGCCACAGCGGGTAATTTAGACAATAAAGCCGTGCGGAGTTTCTCCTCAGAATGCTGGACCATGTTCATCTGTGGGATGGGGGATGGGAGAACGGGAAAGGGAGATAGAATAAATTTATATAAGAAAATAAAAACAAACTTTTACTGCAGCTAAGCCTAGCGTAGTATAGCAGTGATCCCCCTCCTCTCTTTATGAATTTCTCTACATATTCAATAATGTTACAATCAGGGTTTTGTGTGTACTCTATACTCTAATCCATAATTAATGACACTCACTATATCTTTACAGTATGTTGCTTCTATTTCTCATCACATAGGATTACAGGGAGGATCTCTGGCAGCAATGAACCCAGAAAGCATCAGAGTAAAGAGACAGCTTGGTGTATATGTAGCAGGTTCCAAATGGTTGCCAGAGTGGCACACAGACACGAGAGGCAGAAGTATGGCCACTGCACGTTTAGTGCACCTTTAAAACAGCAGCAAAAGGCATCAATCAGTGGACACAGTGGCTACAGCTCTCAACATAGAAATCTTCCCACGCTAGCAGAGAAAAAATAAATAAATACTGAGATTACCAAACACACTATATTGTAACTTCGTATGGGTTAAACTCAGGAAAACGCACTCGGAGCCGAACAACAGGAACAGCAACCACTTTAATGGCGCACAAGAACAGCTCTACTCTCATATAGACTTCCTACTCACTCACCATCTCTCTCTCCAACACAAGCCGCTAAGCCTCATGGGAACGGAATAACAACGTCCCATCCCCTTTAACCGCTACAATGCCCCCTCTCAGACGGTTAGCTGTCCCAGCCACCGGAAATGCCTATGTGAAATGAAGCACAACCTTGTAACTAGAACAGAACCCTTATTCTATTATGGATTAACAATAAAGTCTCTAAAGCTTGTTGGGAGCCGCCATCGCCGGTGGTTGGCTTGCGGGGGCTCACCCCGAACCTGGAGAAGCCACTGGCGGAGAACCAGTTTCTGTACCGCCTTCCACAGGCCTGCCTGGCTGGTATGGAGCAAGGCGGTCCCGGTGAAGAACCACCAGCCTGCCCCTGCTGTGCAGCTTTACCCGGTACGCCACAATAGAAAATCTTTGCATCACTACACACGGTCCAGCCCACTGACTGGTGAGCTTTGAGGACAGTCCTTTTTTCCGTTCAGGGCAAAGCCTTGTCTCCAGGCACAGAATCCTGTTCCTGGCAGCGAGAGTCATAGGCTCTCTTCTCTTCTCTTCTGCTTGAGCCCAGCTGCAGTTAGGGACTCCCGAGCCAGTTCATGAGCAACCTGTAGACGCTCTTTTAAACCACAGAAGTAGCTCAGTCCTGGCCCAAATGACCCTTCTGTTTCTGGGGGGGTTCCAAACACCAAGTCCACAGGGGTGCATACCTCATGTCCAAACATCAGCAAGGCAGTGGTGCAGTGAATGGACTCCTGGACTGCTGTCCGGTAAGTCCACAAGATGACAGACAGGTGCAGGTTCCAGTCGTGCTGCCGTCTATCCACCAGGATAGCAAGTTGGATGGATAAGGTCTGGTTGAAACGCTCAACCATCCCATCACTCTGAGTGTGAAGTGGTGTGGTTTGTGTCTTCTTGATGCCAAGCCTCCGGCAGACATCACCAAACACCTCCGCCTCAAACTTCCAACCCTGATCACTGTGCAGCTCCTTGGGGGCACCAAATCGGCAGAACATCTCGCTTACCAGCCTTTCAGCTGTGGTGGCAGCGCTCTGGTCAGGGATGGCATAGGCCTCCGGCCACTTGGTGAAATAATTCATGGCTATCAGATGTAGCGGTTCCCCCTTTCTGTCGCAGGAAATGGACCCAGGACATCCACATCCACTCGTTCCATGGGAGCACCCAGCTGGTACTGCTGCAAGGGGGCATGTGAGCACTGGGTTGGCCCCTTTTTTGCTGTGCAGGCATCACAACAATGGACATGGAGCTCCACATCTTGGCGGCAGCCGGGCCAATGGAATCTAGACTGGAGGTGCTGCAGCATCTTAGCGACTCCAAAGTGGCCTGCCCCTACAGAGGCATGGACCATCTGGAGCACCTTGGCCCACAGCTGTTTGGGCACCAGCAACTGGAGAATACTGCGCTGTGTTGCAGGAGCTTGCCACTGTCGATAAAGGACCCCACCGTGGCAGCGAATGGTAGACCACTGGGAGTACAGTGCTTTAGTCTCCGGGACCAGTGCTGCTACTGTCTCCCAGGTGGGCCGCTGGCCAGCCTCCACCCACAGCTTGAGGCAAGCAAGGACAGGGTCCTGATACTGTTCCTCCTGCAGTTATTCAGCCCCCATAACATCTGTAGATCCTTCCGTCACCAGGAGACACCTAGGATGTTGTGGATTGTTGCTGGCAACTCGTGTGACCACTGTCTGGGGATCCACTGGCCTACGTCCTTCCACGCGTTGACACTGACAATAGTCAGTTCTCATTGCGCATGGCCGGCAGGACAGTGCATCAGCGTTGCCATGAAGACGGCCAGCCCAGGGGATGATTTGGAGTGCCCTATCCGCCTCGCTAGCTGACCCTCTGGCTCTTGGAAGTTCAGCAGCCAGGTCAGGGATGCATAGTCAGTGCGGAGGAGAAACTTCCTCCCATAGAGGCAGTGGCGGAAGTGTCAAACCCCCTGGACAACGGCCAGCAGCTCCCGCCGAGTTACACAGTAGTTCCTTTCTGGTTGGCTGAGGGTGTGGCCGTTATAAGCAACAACCCGTTCTCCATTCATTCATCCATTCGTTCATCCACATAGACCACACAGCGGCCTCCTGGAATATGGGCCAACACCCTCTCCATGAGGCCAGGGCTGTCCTCATCATCATTCTCAGTACTAGCTTGAGTGGCATACAGCCTCACGCCTGGGGTGTTATTCTTGATGCTCAGTATAGGTTCCACCCTTTCTGCCTCTGCAAGGACTGCTGACCAGCTGCCATGAGAGTGGACACAAATATGTTCACGGAGTTTGCTGGACGGAGTCCCCTAATGAAGGCCTGGAGGGCAAGTTTTTTCTGCATCATTAACTCCAGATCAGGGTAACCTTGTCAAGTCTGTAGCAGAATGTCAGCTGCATAGAATCCTAGGGACTCACCATCCAGGCGCCGACGATTAATCAGCTGCTCCCTTGCATGCTCGGCATAAATTCTCCTCCCAAAACGCCTCCGAAGAGCTTCCTGGGCCAATGGCCAACAGTGGCGTTCTTCTGATCGTAGATTGGATAGCACTTGTAGTGCACCCCCCTCCAAACTCAAGGCAACTTGCAGCACGGTCTCCTCTGGGTACCAGCCACTCAGTTCAGCAGCCATCTCGACCTGGATAAGGTAGCCATCCAATGCTGTCACCCCATTATAACGCGAGAGCTTGGGTAGAATAGGAAGGTGACACGGTTGGGGGATCTCCCCACTAGCGATCCTCTCTTCGGGCTGTTGCCTCATGATGGTAGGCTGGGAAGCAGGAACACCTACCAGCCTTGAAAAAGGCTTGTTCCCTCCGGCTGACTGCTGCTGGCTCAAGGCTCTCCTGTGCTTTGTTCTTCCGCCTGCCTTGACAAAGGCAGTTTGTGATGAGAATAACAACGTCTCATCCCCTTTAACCACTACAATATGGAACAAAATCAAACACAGACCTTATAAAAACAGCTATTATAATCTTAATCTTATATTTCTGCATCTTTTTAGCAACTAAATTTCATTTCATAACTGCTAGCTTAGCACACAGGGAGATGGTGGAAAGCCCCAACCACCAGCACAGACAGCTCATCTCAACTGTAACAGAGTGAGACGAAGCTGCGCACAAGGAGAGGAGGTGTGTCACACCAATTACCGGCCCCCTCGCAATAAGTAACATCAGGAACTTGGTAACAAAAATAAGGAAAAGAGTATAAAAGTAGAAACAGTAAAAATAAAATGTTCCACTGAAAGTTTTTGAGAATGATCATTTATAATAATAATAATAATAAATCAACTTGCTACATATAACTGCCATGACACAACACCTTTAAACCTGAGCAGCAGAAACGATATTCCACAATAACATATCCTAGATGACACCATCAGCTGTTAGCAAGACCTGCTAATCGTCCTTATTTGCTTATGCTGCTCCTCTTGTCTGGTTATATGGTTAGAAAGCTGGGCAGAAAGACGCTAGAGTCGGAGAAGGTTTGAACTTCCTTCCCCTCTCTCTTCATAATATGACAGATCATAATATTATGTCTGATTTGTGTATGAAAATTGACAGGTAGAGTTCGTCCAGTTACACAGTTTCTGACTCAGTTAATGGCTGTACATCAAACTACACCTGACTCAACTCCCTACATCGCTACTTCTTTGTACTGTTTTTATGTAAAAGTGTGGTAAAATTAATTTACCTTTGGTAAAAATTCATATACTTTCTCAGTGAAGCTTTATGCAGTTCACATTTCTTTACACCTGTACACAACTTTTACATAGTAATGCGTATGCTTAATTAGTTATGTACGTGCGCTGCAGCTAATTTCACCGTAAAGGTAAATATACCAAGAATGGTTTTTTTTTTTATGTAAACTGAAGCTACTCAACACTATGCTTGTGTTTAGCATGTCGCTAGCTTATGCTAATTAGGTGAAATTCCATCGGTTGGTTGGGTAGTGCCTAATTTAACAACGTAATGAAACATTTCCTTTCTTCTTCTTGATTATAATTGGCGGGTGGCAAAAATGCTTGGTATGCATTACCGCCACCACCTTTACTTTCTGAAATAGTAGTTTCTATGTAAGTAGAAAGTGTAACTGTAAACAGGAGCTAGCAGAAGCTCACCATGGTGATAACGTCCAGCTGTACCTGATGACGCAATGTAAACACAGAGGCGGAGTCTTAATCAGGCTGAAGTTCGCATCAATCTTGTAGTGTCAAGACCGAAACTTCACTAAAGGGCTGCATTTAATACTGAAATACAAAGAATCGCCGTACGTGAACTGGAATGTTTTGAATTAAGTACAGACACTGTACAACACAGTTTGTAATTTTTGAAACCTTTATCTATTTAGTGAAAACTCAAAAAACTGCATTTCAACGTTTTTGTTTTCGTAAATTGGAAAAAAGGGTATTTCGTAAATCACAGCTATTTCATATGTAATAAGTATGAAATACTATATTTTTTCACTTTTTTTAAACTATTCTATAAGAGTTCGAACTAGGTCGGTTAATGGTCGTTAAAGCGGAATAGTCCTTTAGTCAAGTTTGAATATGATGCTAACTTCATCGTCTCGGAGAAGCCGCTCTCTGAAGCGGTACTACTAAACGACTTCCTGGTGCCTGGGAATAAGAAGTTTAATATCTTCCTTATTTATCTACTGCTGTGTTTCATTGAACCACCGCGAGCTTCATATAGCAGCTCGACGCCATAAACGGTGTGAATACGAAAGCGGAAGAAGTGTTTGGCTAAAGTAGTTAGCTGCGGGTCGGTTCGCTCCCTTCTCGCCGTCATGCCTTGAGTTCCCCGAGATTACGCTGCGTGAACGAGAACACGCAGCAGTAGGTTCTGTGGGTTCGCTCAGAGAACACGTCGGAGAACCGAAAAGAGCCGGACTACCCAGTGCGGGGGCTGGTGTGTTAGCTGTACCGAACCGGCTCCACTCCCCTAGGCTCCCCGGTGAGATTAGTGGGGATGTGCCACTGAGTCCCACCGAGAAATGCTTGTAAAACTAAGCCGCTGTCAAAGACTCTGAGGGAGACTTCTCAACCCGGTGCCAAATATCATCCGTGTCAGGCTGCAGAAATGCTGACTGGTAACAGGTAACGGAATGAGTGTCGTAATTTGCTGCGTTTTATTGAGATATTGTAGTTCCCTCTGGGTCTTAATAAAGACAATGTGTTCAGATGTGGAACATATGAGTGTATGAGTGGCTCTATTTTTGGTTCTTCTTTCTGCCTCCCCCTTCCCTGCAGTTCCTCCTGTCACACACTCTTGTCCGGTTTCTTGCACAGGAAGCGACACCGTAGCGGTGACAGCGCTGAAGACCAGCAGCTGAACCCTCAGGCCAAGAGGTCAGGAGGGGGTCCCTGCCTGCTGGTGTCGGACCTGGACTCGGAGGTTAGCTCTGCGCTTCAAAGGTTCCCTCTCATTCCGCAGCGCAGTGCCGAAAGTGTTGATACCATTTGAGTTTTTCCATATTTCGTGAACGATGCGTGATTTTCACAGATAAGAAGTCTGTATTTGTATTCAGCCAGCATCAGTCAGTGTTTTAAACCAAGACGGTTCAAAGTGGGGCCCGGGGCCATTCAAGAATAAATTAAATACATTAGGACAAAATTTCCACACTTAAATTCAAATCTACTCACAAAAATGTTAGACTCAATACAAAGTCATCACCTTTTCCAAGTTTTCTGATTTCATGGTAACTTCTACTCACTGACTTCACTCTGAAATCTACCTTGGTGCAGTCAGATCTGCTTCTATAGCTGCTTTATTAAAACTTGGTTAAATAAGTGTTTTCAAGAGAAGCATGACCCAGATCCAGTTTTTGATTTTTTTTTTGCTCAGTGTAAACAAAGTATTTTTCTTCAGCTGAGCCCAGAATGATGAGCAAACTGCCTTTCATGGAAAACGTTTAAAAAATCTGAGGTTTGGGATTTATGATCCCATTCCTATCTACGTTTATTTGTTTCCTTTAAATAGTTCATACTTGGTTTTTTGAGAAGGAAAAATAAAATCACAGCAACATGAGTGATAATTAGTTTTCCTTAACACGTAGATCCGAAAGTACAATTTTGAAGAACCCCGTTTTACCTGTTGTTGGCGATTGTTCTGTTTTGGACAATATCACTTTATCAAGTCTTTCCAAACATTCCAGACTACAAAATAAGTGGTCAAGGTATATATGGTTCGTGCTGATATTGTATCGGTATTGGCCAATACTTGAAATTGCAACATTATCGTATCGGGACTGGAAACATTTCATCAGGACAGCCCAGCTGAATATCAATGCTTGCTAGTTGTCAGATTTTTTGGGGTTAAAAACATTGGAAACCATTCATCGTCTTCCTTCCATTTCACAAATATTCATTATTTTTTATGTTCATCACATAAAATCCCAATGACATGCATTTAATCGTGGTTTTAAGATGGTGTGTGAATCGGGTGTGAATACTTTATCAAGGCACAGCAAATGTAATAAATGTCCTTGTCAGCAGAAACAGTGAACATTTAGAGTGTGTGGTACACGTATAGTTCTGCTCCTCTCAGGAACTGCACCACTCTGATAGAGCTGAGAATATTTTATTTAAAGCTCCTCCTGCTCTCCCTCCTCTCCGTATGCATCTGCAGTCCTCCAGTAGCGACATCAGCAACGGAACCAGTAGTCCAGAAAGGGCAGCTGAGGCCAGCGCCGGGCCGAGCGCGCCCCACCAGAAGGACTGCGGCAGACCGGAGCGTGAAGACTCGGCCGGCTCCTGGCAGCGCCGTCTCCATGGCCACGAGCAGAGCGCCTCCTACGACCACATCAACAGAGTCCTGAGGGAGGCGCACTTCAGCAGCCTGCAGACCAGAGGGTGGCTGGGCTCGACGTGACCTTTGACCTCTTCTGTTGTCTTATTCAGTGCTGAAGCCTTTGACGCCGTCACAGCATCCTGGCGCGGGGTGTCGGGGGTGGAGTCTGGTGTTTGTGTGTGTCTGAGTGGGAGGTTCGGAGGGCTGACGAGCCGCTCAGCTCGTCTTATCATTGGTTGAGACCATAAGCACATCTACGACAGCGTATTAGTATCGTAGTTAGAAAAAAAAAAAGGAACAGTAAATTTCCGCCAAAAAAAGAAATCAGAAATTTTTAGATTAATCTCAAATTTTTTTTTTCTTCTAGAAAAAAACTGGTGAATTTCTGATTTTGGAAAGTCGAAAATTTGCTAGAAAAATCTCAGAAACTCTGAGGGTAATCTCAGAAACTTGGAAGTTTTCAGTTTCAGAAATCGAAAACTTTCAACTTTTGAAACTCAGAAATGGCCCTGATACGACGTCGTACACATCCGTCTTTCCATGGCCTAGCCACTGTGTCTTTTTTTTTTTCTCGTGCTGTGTTGATGTGTGTGTGAGTGTGTGTACGCACCCTGTGCACTTTATCAAGAAGTATCATTCTTTTTACATGCGTGCGTTGGTGCATGGACATTCTTCATTGGTGCTAATAACAACAGAAGTGTGACGATGATCCAAGGTGCTTGTGAACTGAAATAAAGGAATGCACTTTACTCCAGGTGGCTGCATGTTTCTGAATAGGAAGCTGGTAATCTTCAAAAATTAATGTCCGGTGACATTTTCATGGCATAATTTAATAACAGCATGGTATCGACAGGCATAGCGTGATCTAAAAGTGTTTATTTAAAACCAACATTTTTGTTGGTAAAATAACAGAACATTGACAATTGGTTCAATGTTACATTTTAATACAGAGACTAAAAGGAAATACACATTGTTTAATGCTAATGTCAAGGATACATACATCAGTAAAATGCTTTAGTCCCCATAACATTTGCATAATTGCGGCACAAGCGTGCTGCTTTGTCACAGGAGGCTTCCCCAGCACATCTTTAATAAACAACATGAAATAGTTTACCCACAACATAAAGATATTACGAAAGTCTCGCGAGGTTTGCTTTCTCACCCAAAACGTTGCTTTTCTTTCTCCTGTGTCGCCACTAAATGTCACTTAAACGAAACTGTGATTGAATGAAGCCTTCCCACGCTGTGAAGTGGAACAATCTTTTCATTTTGATTTTGGCAATTTTTTCTATATATTCTATATATTTGCTTAATTCTTTATTCAGGCGTTTTAAATCTGAAGAAAGGATTACAGGATTTATTTTCTAGCTGATTAACAACAATCAACTAGAAAAAAAACTGAAATGTTTTCTTCCAACTTCTTTAACTGTTGTTCTAAATTGCTGTATTTATGGAAGCACTTTTTTTACACGAGTCACATGATCAACAACCGGATGTTGCCGCTGGCGCAAACCACGAAGAAGACGACAACAGGAAGTGATAGGAGGATGTTGAGGTTTTTAATGACTTACTGAATGAACAAACTTATTCACTTGCGATTTTTAATTGCCTTTCTTATTTAATGGAGACACTGCGAATACAGTCGTGTTTTTGCGACACTAGATTTGTTAAAACTGCCATTATATTGTGACAGTGTGGCATGAGATATAATCTGTTAAACATCTATTTCTTCTGCCTTCTTCCAGTGTTATCTAGAAACAACCAATCAGTGTCAGGAGAGTTTTACTGCTGTCAATCACAATCTCATGTGGCTGCTGCTCATCCCTATGCTGCAGCTGGAGCAGCCTGTTGTGAATGCTGAGTCTGGTTAGCATAGCTACCAATGATGGCGGCTAAATGGTTTTCCTGTAATGGTAAGTTGTTTCTCCTCCATTAGCATATTTAGCAGTGAGTGAATGAGGTTGATTGACAGCGCTAAGGCCATCCTACTGGTTCTGATTGGTTGTTTTGGTCAGAACGTTGCAGTACTTTAGCCAGCAATAGTAGCTCAGCGAGGAGGTGGAGGAGATTGATTGTTTTCACAGATTATCTGTCTCATAGCAAACTGGCACGACATGATGACAGCTTTAACAAATGTGGAGAAAACATATTTTTATTAAAGTTATATACTGCAACTTGAATAAAATGCAACTACACAGCATTTTTTGAGAAGTCTGGATTGCTTCATGTATATTTTGCACGTTGCCTTTGACTGTTGCTTGTGGGCAGAGACATTTCAGTAATAGAAAACATGTAAGCAACCTACTTGCAAACTGTATGTGAACAGTTGTATGTAAAATTCACTAGAAGTAAATATTGTCCTAGTATCAATATTGGACCAAAGAAAGCAAGGCAGTTGCAAGCCTGTAAAATTGTGATGCTTCTTGTGGGTCAAATAGACTCGAAAAACTGTAACAACAGTTGCCCAGGGGGCTTAATGTAATTTTTTGTCATGGGCCCCAAATTTCCTGGCGGTGCCCCTGGTTGTAAACTGTGGTGAAACATATTTATTTTACATGACAAACATGTAACATGTGTCTATAATCAATGTTCCATGTAACGCCTGCAACTATAAACTGAAAAGTGGTGTTTGTTTTTGGGAAGTAAAGCTTAAAATAATGGTGTTAAGAGGTTCTGGGAACCATGTCTATGGGCATCATAATGTTGAAATTCCAACTTTGTGGACAGAACACTGCTAGCTGGGATCTGATGTCAAACCCAGCTCTGAGTTCCCACTTCCAAAGAAACTGGAACACAGTGTCACTGCAGACCAGAGCTTTCTCAGGGTCGCCTCTGTAGTTTTTTGACCCCTGGATGACTATTCAAGAATGATACTTTTAAAGTTTTGGATCAAAACTTATTCATACATTTATACAAAAAAAAAAAACAAACAGACTTCTTTAATTGTTCTATTAAAACAGTCATGGTTGGTTTAATTTTAGGACTCTGTTTTAAGGTGTAGTATGCAACTTTTATCAGAAATATTTTTTACATAGTTTTTTTAAACCGTCTATGTTTTGACAGTTATGATAGTTTAATATGAGACAGATGTCCTGTGAAATCAATGATCTCCTCTGCCTTCTCCCAGTGCTAACTAGAAACAACCAATCAGAGCCGCCAGGTGGGCTGTTTCTCCACCAATAACACTTTGATCAGTGAGTACATGAGGTTGATTGATTGGCAGCACTAAGCCCCGCCTCCTGGATCTAATTGTTTGTGTCTGACCTGGAATGAGGTGGAGATCAATCTATACACAGATTATCTGTCACAACATAGTGACAGACAATCTGTATTTATGTCCAACACTTACCCCAACATTATCAGTACTTTGCACTCTAATCGAGTGCAAAGTACTGATTGTGGTTCTTATAACCACAATTAAAAACTGGAAAACTGCAAATCAACTTCTTTTAGTTTTGCAATTTTCATCTTGTGCAGAACTAATAATGTTGAATGTTCATATTCAACCTAGTTCAACATTGTAGACAGAAAAGAAAGAGTACATTCAGTGTGACAGTGTTGTTTCATGCAACTTGACTTGGACTTGCCTCCCCCAAGACTTGAGACCTGACTTGGACCTGGAAAAAAATAACTTGAGGCCAGCTCTGGTCCCCATGCGGCCCACCTGACCCCTGCCATCTTAACCTCTGTCCATCTGAGAGCATTTATGCTACTGTGGGGTCCAGAGGGGCCTCAACGCCACACCTGGCATCCAAAATTACAACAGGCAGCCAAGGACATTCAAAACTCAAAGAGGACCTTTCCTGACCTCCATCCAGACCTCTGTTTGTTGTCTGGCAACTTTTGTAAGCAAAAAAAATACACAGGCGCTGTCTTCATGTTCGGTGACACAAGTTTGTGACAGGTTGAGAAGCTCTTAGTAGTGGCAGGAGCTTTTTTTCCCCTTTTTTTTTTTCTGGCGTATGCCATGTGGGTGGAAGCTGTGCTGAAAGACGAGCTCTTTGTCTGCTGATTGTTGTGAAGCTGCCGCAGCAAGTCGCTCTGAGAAAGAAATGACATGAAGAAACAAGGAGACATTTTGGGGGATTTATGGATCTTCTTGATTTTTTTTTTTTTTCATGTAGGCCTTCATCTGCATGTGTGGGGTTAGGCTGTGTTTTAAAAGGTCTCTTCAGTCACTCATTTAGCAATGTCCTGCAGCCTGTTCTGAAGCATGCAGCCTGCTCTCTCAACTTTTCTCTCTGTCTTTGCACACACACAAATTCGTATTTCTAGAAATATTAGAACTTTACGTTGGCTTTCACTCATTTTAGTAACTTCATTTATGTCCAATACTTACCCCAACATTATCAGTGTATTCCTAGCCCTGAAATTAACCAAAACCTGTCTGTCCACATCTCTAAACTTAACCCTTGGCCCTAAATAAGGAGGTCCAGCCTTTCGGGACCAGGCTTCGGAAGGTTCAACAGTCTTCAGAGGTTTAGGAAATGTTTTTGTTACTTTCTTGTGGATTGTGTTTTTGTGATTCCTGAAGCTGTTCAAACTGCAGCTCAGGCTGTCTGAACGCTGTCTGAACACTGCTAAAGTGAGCCGAAACAATATGCAAATAACTGTACAAATAAGTACAAAAAGAAGAAGCTACAAAAGCCACATACACCCCCGCTAAGACATCATGAAATTTACCACCAGGTTGTTCACTGACTCATGCTGTTTAAGGGTAAGGTTTTTGTCAGTGTGTGTGTGTACGCACCTATCTCTGACAGGGCTTGCGTGACTAGTGGGGAGTGTGAGCACATAGTGGGAAGGTTCCTCTTCTGCCTGAGGGAAATAGCAGTGCGTTGTATGCACCTAACCTCATTTAATCCCACAGAAACTTTTTAAAGAGCATGTAAAACAGCATGCCCCCTCTGGTAGCAGCGCACACATGCAGTATCAGAATGCTAACATGCGTGAACGCTACAGTTCTTCCAGAAAGCCTTTGAGCTACCGTGTCAGACCAGCACAAAGATGGCATGCTCTCCAGATTTATGGTTTTAAAACCTAGTTTCAAGTTCCGCATGTATTATCTTCAAGTCAGCATATTAAACTTTAAATAACTTTTTTCTACTTAACTACTTGACACATTTGAGGTACACAGAGTGCTCATCTCCTCACCAGCAAAACCTTATTTATTGCTTTTAAAAGTACCAAAGAGAGGCCATTTCAACTTAACTACTTGACACATTTGAGGTACACAGAGTGCTCATCTTCTTAACAGCAAAACTTTATTTATTGCTTTTGAAAGTACCAGAAGAGAGGCCATTTCAAAAAGTTGGTTGGGTAAGACAAAACAACAGTTATATGAATCACCCTGTGCTCATTTTTAGCACAATGACTAGCTGCCAATGAGACCGATTTGAAGAGGGAATCAGTTCCAGTTTGCAGCTATAAAACGCTGAATGCAGTTCTACATTTCAAGCAGTTTCCAAAAATCAGGTCATGATTGCGTTTTATCTGCAGACGCGCTGATCATTGTTTTAAAAACGGTCAGACATTCTTAGGTGAAAACCTACAGAACCTTGCAAAAGTATTCATTTTCTCAAGTTTTCTCAAATTGCAACCACAAACTTTTCACAAATAAAAATTGGAAGTGAGAAGTGAACAGGAATCATCACCTTCCTAAAAATAAGACCTCTTTATGATACTAAAGCACTCTGTGCTTTAGTATGATAATGATAATGATAACTTTATGTTATATTGTCACTCTCCTAAAATAGTGGTCTAAGTCATTTTTTGCCAAAAGTGATTTTGGCAAAAAACAAACAAAAGAAACACCACCTTGTTGTTTTAGCTAAAAATATAACTTTTGGCAAAAAATGACTTAGACCACTATTTTAGGAGAGTGACAATATAACATAAAGTTATCATTATCATTATCATACTAAAGCACAGAGCGGTACAGCTGGAAAAATAAATCAGGTTCTCACAAAGCAAAGTTACACAAAACACACTGACAGTTGAGAGGTAGAAGGAATAGGATCACCATTAACCAGCCGTAGCCACTTGTCCCTCAGAAGACTTTTGAGAGAGGAGTCAAAAGAACAATCAGCAGCGTTTTCCAGATCTCCCTGGGAACGCTGCAAAATGCAACGTTTACTGCATGTTTCATAATTGGAGACTGTGTAATGTTTTTATGATGTAAAGCACTTTGAACTGCATTGCTGGTGAAAATGTGCTTTACAAATAGATTTGACTTAACAACACATCGAAAGAGTGTTTTTTTTTTTTCTTCTTCCAGGAAAGCAATAAGCAATACCCAAAACGTCAGTGGTCTGAGTGAGCACTCACTGCACAAGACTCCACTGGTGAAGGAAAAAACACGTAGAAGCTTCTTTTTTGTTTTCTGAAGAAGATTTTGACAAACTACTGAAATACTCAGAAGTAAGTCTAGTCAGGTACTCTTTCTGCGTCATGCACACATTTTGAAGGAACATGATTCTGCACAGGAATCCCCAAAACTCCTCACCAAACATGAAGTTTGGAACATTGTTGTGTTTTCTGTTTTACAGCACATGTTGACTTGGAACTTCATGAAGGAAGGATGCAGAAATGTATTGGCACGTTTGTGATCAGAATCTGAAGGCAGAAGTAGGGTGGATTCCCAAGCAAGATAAAGGTGCCAAACACACAATCGTCGAAACTTTTTGTTTGTTACAGAGAAAGAAAGTGAAACTCCAGTCTGTCAGAAGAACTATAAATCTACGAAAAGAGCTGAGCATCAAAGAGCACAGGACCAACCTCCAGAAACTTCCAGATTTCAGGGCAGAAGACTTCAAGTTATCATAACAAACAACAACAACAAAAACTTTTCCCTAAAGTAGTCAGAAAATTTTGAAAGAGGGTTCAAGTTACAGGCTAATATTTATTTCTACATAACTTGGACTAATTTGCACTAATTTGCTTGGATTTCTTTGACTTTGTGGATTATTTGGGTTGTTGGAAACATCTGATGTGAATTTGACATCAATAGAAATATAAGAAATACATTTACTGAGAAAAAAATGTTTACATGTTCAGTACTTTTTTAAAAATAATCAAATAAGGCCCCCCAAAAAGAGAAAAACAATACGGCCCACCACTCTAAAATGAACCCACAGCGAAACATGGTGGTGGCAGCATCATGCTGTGTGAAAACTTCTTTTCAGCAGAGACAGTAAAGACGGCGAGCTGATGGAGGAGATGGATTTAGCTAAATAGATGGAAATGTTACAAGAAAATCTTTTGGAGGCCGGGGCAGAACATCAACATGCAAAGTCCAAATCTAAATCATATCCATCATTTATGGTGAGATTTTACTGAGCTGATGTTCACAGGCACTTTTCATTCAGTGTGACTGAGCTGCAACTATTCTGCAAGAAAGAGCTGTTAAAAAAAAGCTGATTCAGAAAAACTCAGAGGAACAAAAAAAAGGTAAAACTTCTCTTTATTTTGTTTTGTTTAGAGACTGACACGATAATTAAAAGAAAACAATGTAATCATCCTAATCCCCTTTAATTTTAAAGCACATTTTAAAAAACAATTTGTTTAACCAAAGTGCTGCTCAGAACCAAACACATCAAACCAAGACACAAACAAGAACAACAATAAAATATAATGAAAAACAATAAACTACCAAGACTGTAGTAAAACAAAAACAGAAACAAACAGTCTCACATTGTGTCAAAAGCTACTGAAAATAACTTTTAAGAGAGACTAAAAAAAAAAAAAGAAAAAGCGGCAATAAAAGGAGCCAGTCTAATACTCACGGCTGAAACGGCCCGATCCGACAACCAGCAGCAGCTGGCCTGAGGGCCGCCGGGAAACGGGTCAGAGAGGCAGGGCAGCGAGTCCGATAAGACATTCAAAGACGAGAGGAGGATTCTAAAGCTGATGCTTTGGTCCACAGGCAGCCGGTGGAGAAAAGACAGAGCAGGTGAGAAGTGTTGGTGTGAAGTGGTTAAAGGATGAGCAGCAGAGTCTGGGAGAGAAACGCCTGACTGGTCTCAGCATGTCCTCATCAGCATGAGCCCTATCACAGCTGTGGCACTGTTTCATGTGCATGGAATCAGAAATATTAATCATACAATAGTACAAATCATTTTGCTCACATTTTGTTTCCTCCATTTTTGCCAGAATTTCTTCTCCCCCATATGAAGTCCTGAGTCCCTCTGTTCTCCGCTGACGACGCTTCCTCACTGATCTGGCCTCATTCTACATGAAAAAGATTTTACATTTAGCCAGACTAAATAAAAAACTATTTTTTAAATTTAAAATAATAATATTGTAGGAACTAATTAAAAAAAAACGATTTTTTTCTTATTTAGTTCCTACAAACAGAAAGGAGCTAAAACATGGCTTAAGATGGTTTGGACAGCTGATTTTTTTTTTCTGTGGCGTTTGTTAAAATGATTGTGAATCAGTCTACAGAAAATATTAAAACTATATATATATATGTATAAATAAGACAGAATAGAATAATACACAGATAAGAGGAAAAGTTCCTGACCTACATATTCAGTTTCAAAGATTTCATTGCCTGTTTCACACACAACACAGTGACACAGTGACACAGTGACAGGAGTTATTTGAGGACTCCTAATTATGTTTTAGTAATACAGCTGGCCTTACCACAACGATCAGCTCACTAAATTAATGCTAATTACCACACCCTTCACTCAGATGACTTCATTTCAAATGTTGCTGATGCACAAGGAAATAAAAGGACTAAATTCAGCTTTTGGAAACGATTTCAGTAGAAATCGATTTTTCTAAAAACTGACCAGTTATACCCAAGATTCCTCCCCTCGTTTCCCCAAAAAGAAGTAGAAAAAAAAGAATCTAATAAAGGAACTAGTTCCCGTAACATGTTTGAGTTCCATCTCTGTAGCCTGTTCCCACATATCGTGAGATGATCAGATAAAACGCTCATGCTGACATTTCCTGAATGCTGTTTAAGATTGATTTATGGATTGACGTCAAGTTTCTTCACCAAACAACTTATGTAGGAATGCATGCACTGCTTTGAGATTGTATTGAAAATATTTCATTTTGTTTCCTCTCTGTGTTCACAGTTTAAAGCAGCGTTTGAACGACACACCTCATCGGGAGCAGAACAGTCATGGGGTTGCGTTATGTTCATGTTCACACACACACCTTTCATACACACATCACCGTCCCACCAGGGCTGGACTGCGGAGAAAAATGGTCCAGGACTTCCTGTCAGACTGGCCCACCTTTAACCGCTCGCTGATGTGAGCATATTTAATGGCACTTCTACTGGCAGTTATTAACACGTAATGTTTCTAGGACATAATGACAAAGACAAAGCAGAGCAAAGGAAAAACAAACTAAGCACCTCCTCAGGGCCCCCAGTCTGTCAGGGGCCTCATAAGTGCTTCAGTTCTAACATAGAATACAGCTCTAGAATGTTAATATTATTTATTGAGAATTAAATTTGATTTCATGGTTAAAGCAGAGATAAATAAAAAATTTAAATAACTAATTTTGTAACTTTTAAATTTACGATGTAATTTGTTTACTTTGCAAAAGTAATTTTCATAGTTTAATTGTTGCGTTGCCATAGCTACAATCTGATGCTGTATGAGTTTAAGCTCTGTTTGTTCACAAATATATTTGTAGCAAATAATAACCAATTATCACTGATTGCTTTGGAGCTCGACCAATTAAGCTCCACCGTGTCGCCTAGATTCCACTGAACACGTATCGGTGGTGATGTTCTGACAGTAGGAGAAGGTGGGGCCCGAAAATCATATCCTGCAGAAGGCGACATGACCCTGCATGACGAGCTGGAGCCACTCCACTGCATCTCTCTGCAAGACACACAGGGAGATCTAATGTATGTGGGCCTGGTATAGACATGAAGTCACTGATTCACTGGAGGAGGAGACTGAATATGAAAATGTCATTTGATGACGCTGGGTTACAAAAAAAATCTATTTTTTGGAAGTTGTTTGTTCTACTGAATCAGGACTATTTTTCTCAATCAGGTAAGGATTTTATTCTGATTTGCTTTTGAGAAATCCCATCTTCTGACTAAATTGATGACATTTTTGTGACGTTATCAGTTCATTTCATGGATGGATGGAAGGATGGATGGATGAAAGGAAGGATGGAAGGATGGATGGATGGATGTCACTGAGGCAGTAACAGGGTATTTCAGACATGGTTATCCTGGGATTAGCCCAAACCTTTTTAAAAGTGATGCTGATAAACTGTAAGCTATTATCAGAAGGTAAATGTTCTTAGTTATGCTTCACTATCCATACAAACGGTCTCCTTAAAAGTGAACCACTTTGATATTTTAAAGATTTTCATTAAAACTGTTGTACTAGAAAATTTCTTAACTCAGGGACATAGAAAGCACCCAGGAGAGAAAGGGTGTAATCATCACAGGGTCAGGGCGCTGTCGAGCTAGCCCCAAGCTACGAGGGAAGAAAGGGCCGGGTGAAACAGAGACGATGTCGGTAAAAATTGGGATGGGTGGAGGGAGGCACCCTGCTGTTTCCCAATCCGAGTAACAGGTGGAGGGGGCTGACTTCAGTGTGTTTGTGAGTTCAAGCAAACAAGAAAGGGGCCTTGGGGAAGGGGGTTTACTGCTGCACTCATGTCCTGACAGGTAACATTCGCCTCCCAACCTCTGCCAACAATCCTCCCAGCCAACTGCTGCCATCCGTTCCTCATACACAACCCAGGAGTCCTTTTCTATCCATTCAACCTGTTTGGTGGAGCCTCCCCATTATCCTAGGGTGTGTGGGCAGATGTGTGGCAGCTTTAGGATTCCCATCTGCTGCCCCCGACTCGGAGAAGGCCTCGCTTCCTGTGCAAGGCTAAGCTAAGGACCGTATCTTCTGATGTCTGAGCGGAAATAAGAATAAAGGAGATGAAAATGAATAAACAAATCAACATAGCTTGTTTTCTAGCATTTTAGCAAACTAAACCACAGCAAACTGAAAAAGTAGTGGTGACATCAAGACCAATGTTTAGCTAATACAGTTGCCAACTTGGCCACTCTGCAGATAAGTTTTAAGAGTTAGAAAAGGAACTTCTAACAACTTATTTGGTGATAGTGGTACAATTTTAGACTGTCAAAGACTGATGTAAAAATTTTTTCTCTTTCTCACACTTCTTAAAAGGTATGAATGCTGCCATGCACAAGCACTCACACATCAATACACACACTGCTAGGCAACTTAGGGTTGAGTTCCTTGCCCAGGGGCACATCAACATAGGACGGGAAGAAGCTAGAATTGAACCAACAACTTTTATTTCAGGCAACAACTTTTCATATTTTACAGCTGATCCATCCATCCATCCATCCACCCGTCTGTCCACTCATCTGTCCACCCGTCCGTCCACCCGCCCATCCATCCATCCATCCATCCATCGATCCATCCATCCATCCATCCATCCATCCATCCATCCATCCATCCATCCATCCATCCATCCATCCATCCATCCATCCACTTTTTATATCCATTTCAGCATTTCATTATCATTTTTTCATTCATTTATTTGTTTCAAACAGGTTTTTAAAAACAAGAAAACAAGTGATCAGTAGGACAAGACAAACCACAGGTGTGCATAACAACTAGCTCAGTGCTCCTGTTCTGTTTGAAAAGGAGCAGGAAGATGTGAACACTGTTTTAATCTTACTCCTTATCTCAATTTAATGAACTATGTTACTTACTGACTCAATAATTATCAAACATTTGTATTTAAAACCGTGTTGTGGTATTCATATGCTTGTACAATGTAAAAGAATCAAAGAATAAATCACATTACATAAATGATCACAAACTAACTTGAAATTTACAGACCCATAATAATAATAATAATAATAAATAATAATAATAATAATAATAATGACAATTGTAAATAACAGCTGGACATACAACATCAGAATAATTAGCAACTCCTTGCCCATGTACACCCTATAAATTCTTTATAATATGTGTTATATAACATCAAATAAAATAAAAAAAAAACTAATGATAATAATGTAACATTAATAATCTACTAATAATAGCAGGCAAAAATAAAAGTGGGAATACATCCTGAAGAGGCTCAACACCATCAGTGATCAGGTCTCTGAAGCCTGTTAAAAGACTTCCAGTGTGATTTAGACTTGGGTGTTAATTGGACCAATCAGACGTGTGTATACTTAAGGCCAGGACTGTGTTGTTGTAACACTGGAAGCATGTACAGCATGTTCAGTGAACCTCCACCAGAGTGTTGAATGTTTCTAACAGGTTTTCTTTCAGGATTACCCAGCGATCAGCTCCATCCATCTTCCTATCAACTTTAACAAACTTCCTTGTTCAAGAAAAACAACCGCCTCTCGTTTTCACTAACATGGTTTTAGGATTTGAGTTAGACAGCTTAGACACACAGTGGTGTGAAAAAGTGTTTCAGGTCACCAACACATGGCCCTCAGCAGAATTCACGGTTCCATTTGTCACAGCAAAGCAGCTGCAGACCATCACACTACCGCCACCATGCTTTGGTCTGATGCTGTATTAATAAAATGGCTGGTTAAATGTGCTCCTGGGGTAATTCTGGTTCAAAATTACTCCAATGGTTTGCATCACCACAGTTGCATGTTTTCTCAGTGTGTGGATAACGACTGTCTAAGAGGCTCACTGCAGTCCAAAGGTTTAGAAATGGCTTTGTGAGCCTTTACAGACTGATAGGTGTCAGGTACTTTCCTTCTCACATGCTGCTGAAGGTCTTTGTTCTGCTTTGTCAACCAGGGTCAACTGAAGTGATGTCTTGATTGAAGACAGGTGTGTCAGTGATTAGGTCCGGTTGTGTCTAGTTAAAACATAACAGATAAGTTATGTTTTAACAAGGCGGGCCAATCGCCTTTTCACACAGAACCATTTAAGTTTTTTTCCATTTGAAAGCAGCATTTTGTGTTTACTTGTGATGTTTTGGACTGATGTTTAAATTGATTTGATGTTCTGAAAAACTGAAGTGTGATAAACTTTAAAAAAAAAAAACAACAACATAGGAAATCAAACACTTTGCACACCACTGTGTTTATTCAGATTTTTTTAACCTTTTTTTTTAAACATCTATCTTGAGGAATGTGTTTCTTTTAACGTAACAAATAGAAAAACAAAACTTGAATTTTGCCGCTGCAGTTCACATCTGCTACTTTCCTCAGAACTCGTCTTGTCTTGCTTTTTAATTCTTTTCAGCATGTTGTGTATTTATAAGAAAATTAACTGTCAGCATCAAAGTGTGTTAAGAAACTAGAATAGCTCTAAACAATGACTGAGAGCATGTTAATACTTGAATGCACACATGTGTGATGCTGCCAATAGCAGCCTCATCTGGGCTGTCTTTGTCCTGCGTGTGTTCCAACTCTCCACTACAGGAGACAGGGAAGTGGTCACTTGGTGCCAGTAAACAGAACTTTTGTTTGCGGGAATCACCCTCAGGTGCAGTTGACCCCTGACCTGTGGGACTACAGGTTGAACAAAGGACCATTAAGACTGAGACAGAGAGGTCTACTTAGGGTCAGGATATCAGAGATTAAAAAAACACAAAACAAAACAATATTCTGTACACGACTGACAGAGACTATTGATTCAGATAAATAGCTAGAAAATAAAAAAAACGTATTTGAATAAACAGACACACATTTGGAAATAGTTTTTGTGTGGCAGCCATCCATCAAACGAGTGCAAACAGCTGCCATCAACACTTGTGAATCCACAGCAGGCCTTTTCATCATCATCTGATCACTAAAACAAGGTTCCCTTGGAAGTCTCCTCTTGTCCTCTTATCACTGTTATAGGAAAGTAGAGACAGGGGCTTTCTTCTCTGGGCCGTACGTGCTGAAATGTAAGTCCTTCAGAATCAAGAGCTACACACAAAGCTCTCAGTCACTATCAGGGGAACAATAGGGTCATCCAGTCGGAAAAAAAGGTTTCTGCGTTAGGACTGGACTGCACTCTAACGCACCTGGAAGTGACAGGTGAGCTATTATTAAGAAAAACACGGAATCAGAATTTTCTCCGCAGTTTTGCTACGTGGATCTGGCGTTGTGATGCTTATCTGTAACATTTCCATCAAGCCTGTGGAGGACACGCTGTACAACCAGGACAGAGCCACAGCTCCGCCCACCTTCAGCTTTCAACCCAGTTCTGGCTCAACACTGCCACCCAGTGATCTTAGCAGGTAACATCCCATTCTGTGCTCAGTCATCGTTCCCCCATCATAAAGCCTTACATTGACTTAGTGATACATAGGACAGACTGGGATTTTCCATTGCACCCCAGAGGAAGAACATCCAGACCCTAATCAACCCTCACATGATGGGCTAGTAAAAAGCAAGCGGCACAGCCACATTAGCCTGCTGCGGTCACATCGTGTACAAAAGAACAATAAAATGCTGACTAACAGTTGGGGTTTAATCTTTAAGAAGATAGGCCGAAGATAGAAATGACAACTGTAAGATAAAATCTAAAATGTAATAGCTAAAAGAAAATAAAAGCTAAACATTCAAATATATATTCTTTAAATCATCTAGTCGAGTCTTTTTTCTAAGTAATTTAGTGAGCAGGTTTCTCTATTAAAAAAAGGTTAAAAAAAAGTCCCATAGTTTTAATGAATTGTTGACAAAGGTTGAGTCTCTTTCTTCCTTTATCTGGTGGAAGGATCGCTCTGGCTGATCATCAGTAGTCGGCTGAAACGGTCTACAGAGAATACGGCTAAAAAGAGAGGTGGTAATGTTACCTCATTATTAAACAACAGGAATATTGAAGTCATAGTTTTCAAGCTCATATAATACAGTAGGTCATACATGTTTGCTCTTCATAGAGTGACACAACGCTAACTAATATTAGCTGGTTAGCTAGTCAGGCTATCTGCTCTGGAACCCAGCCTGCAGCCTGATGCTTCCGTCTTGACCAGAAACATTTCCGAACATGATGTGAGGGCGTGTGCGTGTGCGCGTGTGGGCGTGTGCGTGTGCGCGTGTGTGTGTGTGTGTGTGGAATGGGAGGAGGGGGGAACATGTTGCTCTACGATCCATGAAGTTTAAGAGAACTACGTAGAATTATTTTAGCACTTTCTCTGCATCTTGTTAAAAAGCATTTAATTTGTACGAATGGTCTGACGGAACATTTTAGTGATTTTCCAACCAACTTTTCCCTGTAATCAATGACGCTTGGTGGGAATTCATTATTCTTACATGCAAACGACCCATTTTTTGCTCATCAAATACAAATAAAACCATGAGCATTCCTTTGTACACATGAAACAGATAAATAAAATACTACATAATATATAACACCTTTTTGTTACAGCCACACATCGTCAGGTTTGGGTTCTGGTGGATTGCTTCTGTTGCAGGGTCGGGGGAACAGTGGCAACATGATAGAAGGTTCTAACATTTTAATGACACATCAATCTTGTCTTTTTTGATGCTTTTATATTTGCTGAGAGTGCATTTAATTGTATTGACTTTTTGAAGGGAAGTCTTCAGTTGTAGTTTGAGAATAATTATTCCTTTAACCAAAAACCTTCACCTAATCTCTTAGCAGTGATGCTAATGCTTCTTCTCTCATTTGGTCTCCAGTCACATTTGATTCCCCTTCTGATGACAGCAGGTATGAACTAGGCCACATAGCAGTTTGCTTCATATTGACACAATCACAACATTGGACGTTTCCAAAACTACTGAAGCGTTGCTAACTTTCCTGTCTGTTAACTAACAGTTTTGTACTTACAGTAGATCAAATGACAATATCAGTCATAAGTACAGTGCAACAAAGCTTGGCGCAGTCTGAAGAATTTGTTTTGGCACCCTGTATTGACGCTTTCCTGTTTGGAACTGTTCTCACTGCTCTCATGTTGTTGTTTTAGCCTGCAGCATTAAGGTGTCTTAGGCAAACTCCTGCATAACACTACCTGTCATAACCGACCTGTCAGTTTCCTCCTCACTGACTCCTTCTGGGAGAGATTATTAGAGAATAAATCAAAGGGAGCTCACGCTATCTGCAAACCTTAACTCTTAAAGGGGCAGTATTGTGTAAAATTGACTCTTTTGGACTTCATAGGCAGGTATGTTTATGTTCGCCATAAACATACCTGGAGTGTTGCCTTAATTCTTTCATGCATATTTGAGAAATCCTTTAATCTCTGTGGCAACCATTGAGCTCTTCAAAATGCCTGGTTGGATCTAGCACCGCCTTCAAGGCACAGTTCCTCCTCAGAGCTGGAGTTTCTAAGCTTTGAGCAGCCCTCCTCCTCCTCTTAGCTCCTTCAGACTAGCCAGCACCAGTTAGCAAACACCTGGTGTACCTGTACATCTACTGAGCTCATTATAGGAGTTACTTCTCAGAGCAATGCTGGTAAAACGTAGTTGAAGGGTTAACAGAGGAGCCATGTTTTGATGACTTCCTGAGTTTCAGAAAGAACAGCAATTTTTAAAGAGTCAGAAGCCCAATTTCAAGGCTTAAATTATAAAGTAAGATTATTATTAAGTCATATTTGATATATACAACATTTTGCCACCTTTCTAAAATGATGACCTAAGTCATTTTTTGATAAAAGTGATTTTTTTCTTCATCTTAATCACTTTTGGCAAAAAGTGACTTCATCCAATATGCTAGGAAGGTGACAATTTTTATAATAACTGAAGTTGACTTAGTTACTTGATTGTGCTATTAAATGGCACCATGTGCTCGGAAAACACATAAAAACGCCCCCTAAGGTTAAATACACTGCGAGCAATGATTATGAAGTACATGATGATTTTACAATGGGTCAGTCAATCTTGGCTGTTTATTTTTAATCAATCTGTCCCCTATGCGTTAAAAACTGCTCCACTGGAAAACACACATATTTTTGCGTGCGTTGGAAGCCGTTTAACAAACAAACCACTCACCCTGATCCCATGCTGCCCTACACCTTGTAGAGATTACCGGTGTTGGTTTTCTTTCCACTGTGAAAGAATAACCACGGCCTTTCCACCCTGTGCCAGGGGATTTGTATATATACAACAACAGCCGAAACCTGATCATATTTAATAATTCACAGCACTGTGAAATCCCTCCAACCCCATCTATCTGTCCCTCTTCAGACCTCTGGCACGACGCTGCTTTGTAAGTTCTTGAAAACAAGAGAGCGTGTCCACTACCAGGGCTGCTCTCTCTTGTTAATATACAAGCACTTCAGCTCTGAGTGTGACTGACCGCTAATCAGCTGCATCTTCACGCACTCTAACTCGATGGTAAAAGAGGCCATTAAAGTGTCAGTGTGGTCTGAGGACATTTTATGTCCATTTCCTTAATGAATTGGATCTTCTCTGTTCTGCTGTTCCACAATGGGGGCATAAATCCTGTCTGGAGATGACAGTGAAGGCAACATTGGGGTGGTAAGGAGTGACAAGCGAGCCTGGGGATAAATAATGCACATGGCACACCTCAGAGTGTGACTAATCCAAACCTATTGACACGAGATGGCCCAGGCTTAGCGCCGACATCACCCCGACACCTCCACCGCTCCGGCGGCCTTGAGACCTTGAAGTACTTGGATTTTCTATCTGTATGTACGTGTACTCCAGTGTAAGTGCATGAAAATGGGGGCGCATGCTATAATAGAAGCAAAAAAAAAGGAATATTCTCTTACAGGGAACCCATCTACAGTAACAAGCTGGCGGCACAACAAAGGAAGAGCTAACTGGAAACATGCCCTGAGCACAAGGTGATCCTACGAGCCGGGTTCATCTGAGGTGAAGACATTGTGTTTGTTTGCTGGTTGTTCTCCAGAATGCCGCCACCGCTGATCTCTGTCAGTGGTGATGGTTCCTTTGTTGGAGGGAGAACATCGAAATTATCCGTGTGTGTGAGAAAAAAAAGAAAGAAAAAAAAAAGGACATCAATTGTCTCATTTCACTGCCTGGATCTTCAGTGTTAAGATGGCTCTTTAATCTGGCAGGAATATCTGCAATCACTTTCTTAAACACTTTATCCCTATAAGGTTCCAAGATGTCCTCTGGCAACAAACCCATTATTGTCCTGACAGAGCTAGACAATGCATCCATTGATGCAACGCCTTAAATAAAAGCAAAGACTGTAAGAAACCAACACAAGAGCTTTGATTTGACACTTGACCTTCAGGAAACCGTGGTCAACTGTTACCTGGCAGTTTCCTGTTTTGTTCCAAAAATACAAATTCTGGAAAAAAACATTTTATTTAAACTAATAGGGGAGCTAAACATAATTTAATATTCATTGAAGAGGATTTATTTGTAAATTAATAAGGACAGTTTATTCATTTACATCATAGGTTTGTATTTGTTTTTTGCGATTTAACCAAAATAAATGTTATGTTTGCTGCTGTACGTTAGAGTTTAGGCTGCTTCTATATTTAGTGGGCTGTAGTCTTGTCTGACTTATTTGCTTATAATGTCCACACACTGACGACCGACTAAGAAATGAATTCAGCATCATTCTGTAGTCCTCTAAAAACGAAGAGGGTAAAAATTCCACCTTTAGAATTAGCAATGTTGGAGATGAGAGGCCAGAAAACCTGCAGTGATGGTGAACTTACAGAGACTGGACTACAGGACAGGTTGGTAGTGTGACTCTCTCCACTAATTCCTTAAAAGGAAAAAGAAGTAGGTGAATCCAAGGGAACAAAAAGAAAATTTCAAAAGGTACATTTTTATAACTGCATACTAGCAATTTTGTTCATGATAGCATCATTTGGTTAGAGCAGATTTTTTTTTATCCATCCTTCAAGCATCCCAAAGTTGCTCTAGTGGATGTGGTGACTATGGAGGTCAGAGCAGTACAGTCAACTCATTGTGATGTGAGAACAACAGAATGGGGATGGAACAACACTCAAGTAGGGTCTTGTGATTAAAAATACTCGGTAGGTACCAAAGGGATCAACATGTGTCCAGAAAACATCCTGTGCAGCATTCTGAAATTAAAACGATGAGGAAGCAGTGAAAACTTCTTAAATGCTTTAGTAAGAAAACACAACAAAGCAACTCGAGAACTAGTCCCTGTCTTGCATCAAAATATGAGTCTAAAGCAAGAGTTTGACTTGAAATCAATGATCAGATCAAAATGAATAAATCAAACCTCACCTGGGAATAAAGCTACCTGCTAATAACGTCTGAACAGGTTTGGTTGATGTGGTGTCCATCTCCAGCAGTCAGTAATCAAAAGGTGGGGTACACCTGGACAGGAAGCTAGTCTGTCACATGGTAACAAAGACACACATGGAAAACTATCATGCACACACACAAAAGCACACCCACATGTTCAGACCTAAGGATATTTTGGGATGACCAGCTAGCCAGGAGGTGGGTCTTAGCGCTGTCAGTCACAATCTGGTGTGGCGTTTCTCGTCTTGTCTCGCCTCCCTCCTTACTCTCTGCTAGTGTGAATGCTGAGGCTAGTTAGCCTGGCCACTGATGACGGTGGATAACCTGTTTTTCTGTAGCAGCAAGTTGTTTTTTGCCATTACTGCACAGAGCAGCGAGTTCATGAGAGTGACTAAGAGCGTTAAGCCCCTCCTCCTGGCTCTGATTGGTTGTTTTTGTTGAGGAGCGGAGCATTTCTTCAGGCAGCAGTAGCAGATGATGGAGGAGGTGGAGCAGATCGACGTTTTCACAGATTATCTGTCTCATAACAAACTGTCACAACATGGTGAGAGTTTTGACAAATAAATAAAACTTATTCTTCTTAAAAGCTACTGCAACTTTAACAGATCGAACACATAAAACAGAGAAAATACGATGCAGAGGTCTGATCAATTAGCAAATCAATTTGTTTTTTCTAATTCTCTAAACTAAAGCGCATTCAACTTTGGCCTGGTGCTTATTTAAGGGAAGGCTGTGGAGACTGTCTTGTCTGCATAAATATTTAGTGAAGATAAAAACTGTTAAAACAACATCACTGCCACAGCCATGGAAAATCCTCTTTTTCACCAGCGCTCTGTCCTGCAGCTGAATAAACCAAAATACTTACATACACATACTGGACAAGTATATATTCTTGCATTTTTTCCAGTGATGTTTGTGCAAAACTTATTCGAAACCTGAGTAAACAGTATTCTGTTCCTGAAAACATGTGAACTGCAGCCACTAACAGTATTTTTTTGGTGTCAACAGTCAGCAGCTAATAGATCATGTAATGACACAACATCAATCAGAGCCCTGCTGGCTCTGCCCTCCCACGAGAATACAGGTTTCCCTTGATAATTAGGGCAATTAGAGATTCCCCTGCTGCACCATCTCTAGTAATGGAAGAACCCTGCTATTGTTATTACACAACTTCAGTGAAAAGACTACCAGCTTTCCTTAATTACCATATCAGGATGTCTTCGTTTGGCTCTTCACCAAGCCAATACACAACAAAGCAGCACTAATGTAAATCCTCGACACGAATCAGTTTTCATTCCTCGTCTTTATTAGCCCAGGCTGTTCAGCTGAGAAGTCAGATCTGTTTCAGGAGGGAGACTCTGCCAAGACTGAAGTGGTGAAAGCAGGTTTTGATTTTGCTGTTTGATGATGACAGGTGAGAAGGAATTTTGCGCGTGGTTCTGTTCGTGACCACATACCATAACTGAGGCAACAAGCATGTAGGACAACCTGTTTACGATTGTGTGAAGCAAACAGTTATGAGGAGAAGAAAAATTAGAAGTAAATCTAATTCAGATTTATTTTATACACATTAAAAAACCACACAGGATCATCGTGACATAAATGCTGAAAAGACACCAAAATGAATGAATGAAACAATGAAGTAGATAAATGTCAGAGACCCATAATATGCAGCATGCAAAGACAGTAAACAGATACATTTATAGCAGTGGTGGAGACAGTACTCAAAAAATGTACTTCAGTAAAGTACAGATACACGAAAATTGTACTTAAGTACAGTAACAAGTGCTTGTACTTTGTTTCTTCCCACCACTGATTTATAGACACTATATCTCCACAGTCAATGACAGAAAAATCTTGATTCCAACAATTTCAATTTTAGCAGAAAACAAAGACATGTTTCAATCATAAAAATCTGCAAAGAGCTTCATCATTTTGAAACAACATGGCATGTCCTCTCAAGAAGCAAATTATTTATCTTACCTTTGTTTATTCATTTGTTTGAAACATAAGTTAAAAGAGAAATAAAGAACGAAACTTATGAGACATTCAGACCGCTAGTAAAGGAGCTAAACAGATTTTTCCCTGTGGTCATATCAACTTCCTACATTATTCACATCCCAAATAAAACGCAAACACCTTCCCACGTTTTCCAATTTCAATATTACACAAGTAATAATTTAAGCCCAGCAATTTCAACCAATATCTGCATCCCATGCAACAGTAAAACTACTGAAAGGTCCTTTTGAGGTCATGCACCAGAATCTCAATCAGATTTAAGCCCAGACTTTGACCAGGCCATTGTAGAGCCATTTTTTTTATTTTTTATTTGGACTGTTACCCTGCTGCATAAGCTGAACGTGCTTGAGCTTTCAAGAAACTGATGGCCGAACATCCTCCTTCAGGATCTTCTACTAGCAGAATTCATGCTTACATCCATCATAGCAAAGTGATGATGCTTTCAGCGCCTGATCTCTGACCCTGATGCAGCACTACAGACTCTGCCCAACAACTATGTATGAGGCGTCATGTTGTTATTCTGAAATACTGTGTTCATTTTACAATGGGTATTATCAGAAGCACATTTCCCATAAGTTGATGTGGATGAGTCAAGGACACTGACATAAGCTGAGAAAAATGAAAAGTGACATCTGGAGGTTCTCAGTTCTTTTGCGATCACATTGATGAATCCATTGTAGATAATAATTCCCGCTGTGGCTTGTATAAAAAAAAAAATCTTTAGACATGTCAGTGACTTCATATCTTATTTGTTGAAGGTTATTCTTTGGGACAGGGACAGTGTGTTGGTAGTTGAGTCAGTTCATTCTGTCATACAGGTTCTAATTCTGCAGGTCAAAGCAGTAATCATGTCTGGGTTCGGCTGCACTGCAAAAAAACAATAAGTCTTACCGACGATTTGTTTTTACTTAGTTTCTACTTCAAATATCTTAGTACACTTTAAATAAGATAAAACTAACTTACAAGTAACTTTTCTTAAAGTTGTTTTAAGTTAGTAATTCCTTAAATATTGATGAAAAAGTTCTAGTTCCACTGGCAGATTATTTCACTTTCAAAGTGTCTGGATTTTCGTGAAATAATTTAATAAATTATTGATTTAAAACAAACTCCTACATCTTGCTGAAAAGCTTCTTGTAACTTTGTGTTTTTGCAGTGTAGGTCTGGCAGACAGCGTGGTTAATCGGCCAGTTAGGGGCAAGTTAGTTTGGATAGCTGTTTTCCCTCATTGAAGGAAATCATTATTTTGTATTTACTCAGGTTATCCTTCCTTTAGTTAAATAGTTCTGTGACTATTTGTAACATTTCAGTGTGACAAAGACAAAAAGAAGCTAAAACAACACTGTCTGATTGACAAAGAATGCAGTGCAGCCACTGCAGCTCTCAGGCTCTGTGGCTTCAGTCAGCCAGCGCTCTGTAGGTGTGGCGCTGTGAGAACCGCTCTGCTCCTCTGAAGAACCGTTTCATCTCCTGACAGATGACTGCAATCACTCGCTTTTGTCTGACATGTGCTGCGGTGTCAGTCGAAGACCCCACAGATTCTCACACGTAAGGCTTTTCTTTTGTCTCCAGACTGACACAACACACACCTCACACACACACCTTTACCTCCCATTGCTGCTTGGGATAGGGAACGACTTCAGACAAAATGGCATGGGAGAGAGAGGGAGGGGAAAAAAATACAAGAGGAATATTGTGAGCAGAACCCAAAACAAACACCAGATATGGAGCAGAAAGCTCAGGGCCTGGCAGCCGTATCAGAGGGGCTCCTCAGATCCAGTGTCTCAAGCAAAGCTTTTGTTTTCCAGTACACAGTGATGGAGACAGCAGACGCAGTGGGTAAGTGTTTGTGTCGGGCCAGGCTAAGCCCCTCTGACTCTCTGTTAGTCCCCTGACGTCTACTCAGGTTCCTCGGGTTCTCAGGCTTGGGCCGACGCTCCGTTCCCTTAACGCCGTCATGACATTGGCCCTGAACGGCCACAGACACAAACAGTAATTGGGATTGCGCTCACACAAACAGGCCAACAAACACACGCAGTCTCGCGCGCGCGTGTGTGGGTGCGTGGGTGTGTGTGTGTGCGTGTGTGTGTGTGTGTGTGCGACGCCCCTCCCTTTTGCATGGGGAGCATCCCGGTGGAATGCAGCGGTGTGTGCGTCTGACGCCACGCTAAGCCACCTCAGTCCCGCTGAGGAGTCTACTTTTGCAAGCCTTGTCGTCTGCGTCTGGCCGTCACAGTCATGAGAAAATCACTAGGTGCCTGCAGGGCGCATCTCCCAGGTTACAGGTATGCCTGTTGACACATGCCAAATCCCCTCTTTCTCCCCGCGCGGCGGTGAGCGCGCTGGAACGCCCTGTCTAAACCACAGACATCACATAGGATGCGAGGCAGGGCAGGACATGTTGGGTCACGTGACGAAACCGCTGCCTGCGTCGGTGCCTCGTAAACACGCATGACTGCAAGCCCAATGAGTCGGCCTCTACCTGCACGGCGGAAGAAAAAGAAGGAGAAGAAAAAAAAAAAAAACACGGATTCATCGACACAAACATTCTGGTGCATCAGCCAGGTAGGGAGGGCGGTGCTCCCCCTCAGGGGCTCTCCGTGCCCCGCAGTGAGCTTTGGCTAGGCCTGATCAAGTCGAGCTGCTGATGGATGGGAGTGCTGGCACATTCCTCTGACAGGTGATGGGAGCAGCGCCTATTTGATCTGCCTCAGAGTGCAGAGAGAAGAGGAAGAACCACAGAGAAAAAAATAACACTACACTAAATATGTTTGTGCTGAAAAAAAAAGAAGAAAAAAGGCAGTGATAGTGTGAGTTTGAAAATGAAAATGGAGACAGCGCATTAAAACATATTGATTTATTGGAACATTGAACATTTATTTATCAGCATGATGCGAGCTGCAATACAAATTGATTTTTTTTTTAAGGTAGAACATACAATTAAATTGTGAAACATAAAATCGTGTCGTTCTTTTACAGTTAAAAGAAACCGAGGAAATATGTAGTTTAGTATAAAAAAAACTTAAAAATAAAATAAGTTCAAATAAAAAAAAAATAAGCCTTTGATCCTTCTGTTGATGTGTCAGTGATAAAAAATGTGAGTAAAAGTGAGTGTTTTCATAAAATCAGTAAAGAGTTGCAAGATGTTGTAATTGTTCTTTTTATTTTAAATAGAATTATTCATCCTGCTGCTGAGATTACGTAAACATGTTGGTTATTAATCGAATCTGTTGCTTTTATCAAAAATGTTTTTTTCACACTTGTGAATCCAGCAACATGTGGGGATGGGGCTGTCTTTGAAATGGTTCAACAAGGTGCAGGTTCTGGAGTGGTCCAGTCAAAGCCCAGACCTCCACCTGACTGAGCTGGAACAGTTTAGCTGATGTGCAGCTATCAGGCCACCTTTACTCAAATGTTACACAAATCAGGACTATAGAATTTTGTTCTTCATGTTGTGAAGATATTAATATTATTATGTTTTAGGAGGTAAAGCTCCTCAACATCCTGCAGATGTTGAGTTATTAACAACAGCTCTCTTGCTTGGAAATTTAGATTCTTGTTTCATAACTAACATTTTTTAATCACAGCAAAATGAGCTTCATCCCTGATGAGATCTAGAAGGTGTCTTGCTGTCATTTCAGATTCTTTTTTACATCTCAATTATTAAAAAATAATAAAATAGGATCCAAGTTATTGAAAATGTGTCAATAACTTGTCATGTCAACCATTATTTTCACAAATATAAAAAGTGCAGTATGTACAGTCTTTACACAAACGGACGTAAAATGTCATAAAATTATAAGAATAAAGTCATAATATTACGAAAATGAAGTCTAAATAATATATGAATAAAGTCAGAATAACGTTAAAATAAAGTCAATATTTTGAGAATAGATGTACAGGAATGAAGTCAAAATAATAGAACAAAATCGTAATATTACAAGAATAATGTCAGAATAAAATCATCATAAGGTTGTAATATTACAACTTTATTCTTGTATAACTGCAGCTATATTGTTGTATTATTTAGACTTTATTCTGGTACGACTTTATTCTCGTAGTTATTTCTTACCATGGCTCTAATGCTCCGTCATATTTGCCATCTTGATGAAGGATTAAAATAGTTTGATGAATTCTTACTTATTATAATTGTTGTATTTTATTTTCCTTTGTTTTACAGTTCTGTATTGATTGTATTTATTGACTAAACTTGTATAGTTAAGTCATCTTAACCTTGTTTTGTGTAACCTCTGTTTGTTTTTAGCAAAACAAACTTCTCATTGTTGCAGGACTGAAGATGAAAACATATTTGTATGGATAATTCTGGACATTTACAGAAATAGTAATGACTGTACATTGTCCCTACTAAATAAATGAATACATTTCAAATTTCAGCATATTGATATTACCAAAACATCACAACTGAAAAGTTGGTCAGACTAGTTTATAAAGCCATGTAGAGCCAATTTTGAATTGTTTACATATATTTTTGTGGACATTATGATTTAGGTTTGTTGTCTAAACTTTGAACAGTTTTAGACTAAATGAAATATATATCAGCCTAAATAAGACTGTGAACAGATGTGCCATTACAGTACTGCCTTGTAGTGTTGTTAACTTTGCCGGTCATAATGTTATGCCTGATCAGTGGAAATGCATGGTTAGAAAATAAGAAAGAAGCAACAGGATGTAGATAAATATTGACTGAGCTCATACTAAAAATAATGTGATTATGCCATTAATATTTTAATTCATATAATAATATCATTGAACAGCATTTACACACATAAAAAAACAGAACTGCACAGTTAGTCCATGTTGAACAATAACGGCTCTGTCAAAGCATATCACAGCCTGTGGTTCTGATTTACAGTCAGCTCGTATTACAGAAAGCCTTCTACTGGTTAAACTGGCAGCATCCTAACAGTTCACATGTGACATCACAGTATTCTACCATTTATTCCCAGTTATGCTTGAAACCGCAGTGTGTACATCAAAAATGCTCCCTAAGTCTGCCGACCACAAACACGAGCAAACGCCGCGGAGCCTCTGTGCACCTTAATGCGCCTTTGTCTCCGCTCGGCCACCGTGGCATCCCTTAATGTCTGCAGAGAACGCGGCTTTTTGTGGCTGAAACGCTTCTGCTAATGCGCCTGTTTGTTTTGCCGCCATAGTGACTAAAACTCAGGCGTAGGTGGGAACAAGACCAAGCAGGGGAAACAGGAACGAAGAGATTCAGGTGATCAGTTTGGAATTAGGAGCGCTGGTTAATAAATGTCAGAACGTGGCACAGACTGTATGCGAATCCGTCAGCGGCGGCTCCGGAGCTGTTTGTTTTCCCCCCTCGCAGGTATCCGTCATTCCCATTCTCAGAGACACAACAGGCTCACAGCCCTGCAGATGTATTACATTTCAAAGCCAGGCATGACATATAGACAGGCAAGAGCAAGTCTGAAGCAATATAAAGTTCAGTGGTGAGAGAAAAAAAAAGCCAATAAAAGTCTTACATCCGCATCAAAAGAGCTACCTATTGTGTTTGCTGCAGACTGGGAAAGATGTGTTTAATTAAATTTACTCTCTTGTGGCACCATTTTTTTTTTTTTTTTTTTTTCTGGCCTGTGTAGTCCCTGAATTACACACAGTCCTCGTAAAGCAGCCAGAAGTATATTTTCTTTTGCTGCTGGCCTGGCATGCCATCTATTTGGACCGGAGAGCCAGAGGGAAAAAGATGAGGAGATGATGTAGTTTAAGCGTCTGGGTAAAACTCCTCCACTCAGCTGGACGTGAGCTTGGGGAGTTCGGTCTGGGGGAAACTGTGGAGGGAAGGTGGTTCAGCCTCCACCCTGACTGACTTCCAACCTTCCTCCCCCCACCCGCTTTTCTCCTCCCGGCAGAACCACAAACCCTCCGCTCTACCCCACCTCCCCTCCACCCCTCGGTTCACTCCTGCAAGGGCCAACGCCAGATTCAACACAGCGTCCATGAAACAAACACAAACTCCCACTGCTCTCCTCTACGTGGCTCGCTGTGGTTGTGCAAGACGTTTTGGTAGAAAATCCTTGTTTATGTCGCAACCATAATACAGCAGAGCTACAAAGAGAAGCTGGAGCCCACGCTAGAACCACTCAAAACATTACTGACCAACTTCTAAACACTGAAATTGAGCCTCGCTGCGACGAGAAGGCCTGTTGGCAACGTGAGCGTGTCAACCTGTGTACTTTCCTCTTTCAAACCGGAGTCTTACGCTGCGCTATGATCTAGGTGTGAGTCACCTTTCAGCATAAAGTCATGGCATTTGAGTCTATAGATCAGGTTGGATGAGGCTCTGGAAGGCTGGGCCCTTCATGTCCCCCTCCATAAACCTCCAGCACGCCTCCCAGTCTAAGCACTGCCACTCTGTAATTGTGGGGAAACCACAGCACACAGCCCCATATATAAATACTCTATTCTCCTAGCCTTGTCAAAATAAAAGTTGTATGGAGGGGGGAAGAAAGAAAGAGGACTTTTTAGGTGGCCCTCGCCCCTACTTTGGAGCTATTTTGGAGCCAAGTAACTCTGCACCTATATGGGCGAAGCGCCACAGAACAAGTGTGACACACGGAGACACGCTGGTTCCTGCTCTTGTTTGAGTTTGTTTGAGCGCAGCGTTTAAAAATAAGGCCACCACCTTCTCTTAGAGTTGTGAAATTTTCTAAACCGAGTGACTAAAGGCGACTTACTACAAGCACATAAGTTGACACGTATTGTAGCACTACCAACTTGGCGTCTTTGTTGCAACACACTGACGTGACAAGTCAAAAAGGCATGAAGGCAAAGACAGACACAGAGAGCCATATTTGTGTACACACGACAAGCCGCTTGACGAGCTTTGATCTGCACTTCCAAGGAGAGAAGACTTCCTCGTCCTCTTTACATCCCACTCACCTGTCTGCCCACAACAGGACGCGTCTCTTGTAAGCTACTGAAAAGAGCTGCAATGATGATTCTTTGTTGATTCATAAATACAAACACCAGCAGTGTTATCTGAACAGGGTGACAGCAGCTGTGTTTGAATTGAAATTACAAAAATAAATTTGATTTGTGGAAACATGGCAATTTCGGAAAAACTCACATTTTTCCATTAAGTGCTGTTGCTCTAGGGTGAGGTAGCACAAGTCACGTGATCAACACCAGGATGTTACTACTGGTGAAAATGAAGAAGAAGACGACAGGAAGTTGCACAAGGAAGATGTTTTGGGTTTTTTCGATCTTTTTTTTTTTTGTCCCGCTGGCTCCACCATCTGACAGCATCACACAGTTCATAAAAAGTTGTGTCATTCCGACGTGTTGAGTCAATAACTGTTCTGTAAAATCGCAGAGTACAATTTCCCCAAACGCAGCCACTCCCAAGTAGGCGGGGCTTGTCACTCCAACGCCTGAATAAGACCCTCACGTCATGATATTTAGTGACTTATAAGCTTATTCACGTGTGATTTTAATTTAATTTCTTTTTTTAGTGGAAATGCCTCAATTGTGGAATTGTGTTCTTTTGACATTAGCATGATATAGACAAAGATTTGCGCTCGTTTGTAATGGAAACACAGAAAGTGGAGAGTAATTGTCTTGGAATTGAAGAGGTCAGCTTCTTCCCCTGACCCATGTAGTTTAATCACCAGTATGGAGCTACTTAGGACAAATTTCTTATTACTCGGTGTCTGGATGTTATACACTTATTTTCTAGTATACTCATCATCTAGTATAATTAACATCTGGATGTTGTGTGCTCATTTTGTAGTCTGGGATATAGTCAGCTTTTAATGTACCATGTCCCATTGAAAACACAGAACAGGCCTGAGCCTTCCCAGAACACACCAACAAGTCATTCAGTATGTCCCAAATGAACTTAAACAACATCTGAAGCACTTGAGGCTCAGGTTGGCTCAGTGTTCATTAATCAACAATAAGAAAGAGACTGGACAGAATCTGAGGATCAAACCCCTGCTGTCCAAAAAACACAAAGAAACATTCCACGCTGTCCAAAAACCTCCTACGTTCTCTGTGATGATGTGAAACCAAGCGCTCCTTTTAGATGTTAACTGTCCTGTTAGAAAAGCCACACATTTTTCACAGCAATGTACCTAAAGGATGAAAACTCAGTGAATTTACAAAGACTCCAGAAAAACAACAATGTTGGTGATCTTTGCCTGTTGGTGTGACACATCAAAAAAGCTGAGTCATCAAAAACTAATGATGTGGTTCATATATAAAAAATAAATAAATAAATAAATCCATCCGACTGTAAAGGTAAGATAATGTTAGTTTGGAGGAATCCCAACGGTGCGGTGTTATGAAGCTGCTGGGTGAGGTTATGAACTGAAGAGTGATCACATTTCACAACCAAAACAACAAGAAAACACGGAGTCACTTCTGAGGTCAGGTCTGCTGTCCAACACAATGAGGGAGTCCTGCATTCTGTATGCACTTCAATATTATCAGACATTTTAGAAGAAAGAAAGAAAATCCAAAAATGTATTTAGTTTATTATTATTATTATTATTATTATTATTATTATTATTATTATAAATCACACTGTCTATAATATGTATGTTATACTTGCCCTCGTTTGTAACCTACATCCAGTTCCGGTTCGAGGACCTGAACAAGAGGAGGGACGTCAAGGAGGTTTGTGTTCGACACCGTCACAGACGTCATCATCAAGGCCAACCTGAAGGACTGCGGCCTTTTCTAAAGGCAGAAACTCAGCCTACCAAGTGACTTAGTTCAACCCGGAGTCGGCGTGCTGGATGGGCCCTGACGAGAACGTCACTTTTAACCTCTTATTAACTTATGTTCATCTCTAAAAGTTTGGAAGATGGGGGGTAGAGAAAATCTTTTCTGTAACATATTTGTACAAGAGTCTATGGCCATGGATTTTTAGAAGTTTTAAATTGAGTTTTACTTATTTTTATTTTTATATATAAAGAAGGACAGTTTGAAGGTCCAAAAATGAACTTTGTTGTTCATTTTTGGACAACCAGTACCTTTCAGTATTTTCTAAGCAAAGCGCTACCTACGACTTTCATTAGGAAAATAAAACTTCTCCGCCCATTCCAACGTACTGCTTCATCTGTTCTTTTTTCATCATGAGCCATAACTACTGAATGACTAATGCAGAAACCTGATAAGCTGCTTTGAATTTGCAAACTGTCAAAAGGAAAATTGAAAAAGAACACTACAGAATTGTTTTTATACCTAAGAATTACCTCTTTATTTTTTTATCATTATTTCTGCAGTGTGTATGTAAAAAATACATGGTTTTTACATGTTTGTTAAAACTGTCTCTTTGTCCCAAGAATGTACTATGAGACAGAAAATCTCAAAAAATTTGAGCTCCTCCTTCTCCTTCCACTTTGCTAGAAACAACCAATCAGAGACAGGAGGCGGGTCTTTGTGTTGTTAATCATGCCTCGTCCTAGTTTTCTGCTATGCTACAGCCATAGTTCCTCACAACATAGCCTACCACAAATGCTAAGGCTAGTTAGCATGGCCACCAATTACGGCAGATAAACAGTTTTCCTGGAATGGTAAGCACATTGAGCAGTGCACACATGAGCTTGATTGTCAGCAAGACCTTCCTCCTAGCTCTGATTGGTTGTTTCTGGCAGCAGGAGCTGCCATCTGGGAGGAGGAAAATGAGGAGGAGCTCCATCTTTTCTCAGATTTTCATACTGTCACAACATGGTGACATTTTTAACAAATATATATGAAACATATTTTTTCTAAAGTTACATAGTGCAGCTATAAAGAGCTGAATATGAACACAGTCAGGCTGCTGCTCTGGGCCCCCGAAAAGGGAAAAAGGAAGGAAATACAGACAGTAGTGAGGCCCCAGTGTTTGGTTGTCTGTCAGTGACTTTAGGTAAACTGCTGTTGCCTCACTAGTTAAAGACACAATCACTTAAAAAAGTCTCAGCCTCGTTGTGCCTTTAGGACGCAGATGTTCCTAGGAGCCTCTGAGCAGAGCAGCCCTCCTCTGCCACTCCCCCACTCAGCTCCTCCAGACTAGCCAGCAGCAATTAGCTATTAGCTGAGCTCATTATAAGAGCTACTTCTTAGTGTAACACTGGTAAAAACATTGTTAAAGGCCATGTTGTGATGACTGCCTGAAGACAGAGCTTCAGAAAAAGCAGGAGTTTTTAAAGAGACGGAGGCCCAATTTCAAGTCGTTAATTTCCTAATTCAAATGTTTTGTAAGTCATATTTTACATTTAAAGCATTTCTATAACATCTGAAGGTAACGTATTTACTTGATTGTGCTATAAAATGGTGCTACGTGCCTGGAAAATACGTAATACTGGCCCTTTAAGGACTCACTCAAGGCTGGGATGGCCCTGAGCATGAATCAGTTGCAAGTTATTAGAAAATAATTTAATTCATATTTTTACACTGAGTCATATAAAAACAATATAATTCTGTATGTAAAGAGAAGCTGTTTCATTACAGCCTTTGCTCCCCTTCTCGGGGCTCCAGATGTTCTATCCATAAGGCCACCATCCACAACATGAGCACATTCTGCCTGCATCTCTTTAAAACCCACGAACGCACATCACATCTTTCCTTACTCTTCTTCCTCATACACATACAGGCAGGGAGCCATGGGAGGAGGGAATGCGAGGAATGCTCCAAACCCCGGGCTGGTGTTCTGACTCGTCCCAGACTTCATGCCGTCACCGCCGGGGTCTGTGGCCAGACCTCCCTGTGCCAGACCCACTGGCTCCAACACCCGCCCAGGCCAGCCGAGCAGCAGCTCGCGACCCATAATTAACCAGCAAGCCGCACTGTAGAGCACATCCCTCCCCCCTCCCCATGCTAGTACAGCAGGGGCCCCTCAGAAATTCATAGGAAGACTGCATGGCCTTGCACTATGAACAGCCTCACATGTCAAAACTCAAGACTTTTGCTATCTAGTGTTGCAAATTCCTTGGTTGCCATTTAATTACAGCTGGTGATCTCGATCAAAGTGACAGAGTTGAAAGGTTTTTTTTTGCAGACCTTGAGATGACAGGAGCGCGGTAGTTTTTTGAAGTAATTGTGTTTGAGTCTCACTGTGTTCTGAAAGTAATGCCAGGGTACCTGTAATTCTCCCAGACTGGCATAATTACAGCCGAGACACAGAGGGCAGGCGGTGATCATCTTCATTCTTCTGACGGCTCCTCTCTCCTGTTCAGGCAGGAAGGACCTTCATTCAACGTGAGCCTTCCTCAGATCAGTCTGGGGGAATCTTATGCCAACAAGGTCTGGTATGCACGAGGATTAACATCAAAGCACGGCAGAAACGCCAAACCAAAACGCAGCGTTTTCGTTGCACGTAGTCAGTCAGAGTCATAGAGACGTCTCACTGACTCTACCAGGCACCGGACACCAAGGGAAAAACTTCAACCTGAGCATCCTCTCTCCTGTCAGAAGAGCATCCGTCCCGCTGAGGTGGGGTCATGGCTTGTAAATTTAACAGGGTTTCCTTGAGGAATACCTCATGCTTTGAAAGAGAAACAGGAAAATTGCATGGTAGACAGCCCACTCGGTTTTTCACCCCCTCTCTTGCACTGTAATTTGCTGCTGCAGCAGGTCGGCCTAAAATAACCTTAACCCAATATTCACAACATAAGACTACTTTGAGTGACGCTGGAGGTCTCCCCTTGGGTGGCGGTGGACTCTCCTCATCCTGTGGGCATTAAGAGATTCTTCACTTGCTTACCTCTCTTAAGGCGCATCAAGAAGCAAGCAGCAGAGCTAATTGTTTGATCTCCTGCCCATGGAGCCTTCGCTTCATGTTAGTGCAGCCGTGGCCCACACTGCAAAAACACAAAGTCTCACCAAGTATATTTGGTCCAGTTTCTGCTGCAAATATCTTAATTGACTTGAAATAAGACAAAACTAACTTACAGATAACCTTTCATTTTGTTTTAATCATCTCTTAATATTCATGAAAAATTGCTATACTTCCATTTGTATATTATTTCATTTATAACATGGGAAAAACGTCTTCTTGCAAGTAAATTTATCTGCCAATGGAACTTCTACCTTTTCATCAATATTAAAAAATTATTGACTTAAAATAAGCTCCTGTTTTGAAAATTTATTTGTATGTTAGTTTGGGCTTATTTCAAGCCCAAACTAACCAAGTTATTAACTAAGTTAATAAGATTTGGTTTCTAACAAGAAACCAAATCTTGTTTGGTTTCTTTCTAGAATCCAAACAAGATTTGTTTGGTTTCTATTTGCAGTAGAAACCAAACAAAAATACTTGGTAAGATTTTGTGTTTTTCCAATTAAAAGGTTTAGTTTTGCTAATCTTTCTGTGAGACATTTTTAATGGTATTGCATAATTAAGTCCAAAATTTTAAAATCTGTATGTTTCAAAGGATTTTATCGAGACGTTTTGATAGATTGTTGATGGGATTAATAACTTGGTGAGCCCACTCCCTTGGACTGGAGGAAACTCCACACATGAATGTTCTTCGGACAGCTGTGAGCGTGAGACGACTCGTGGCAGTGGAGCTTTTTCTTTCAAGACTATTTTGCAGGAGGCCTAAATAATCGAAGGGATGCCCCACTGGAGAAAACAGCTGAACGTTTTTTCTTGCGTTGAAATGGTTTCGTTTCTGAGTTGCTTCACACCAGACAAGTGTCCACAATCCCCTGCCTCACTGTGCACACAGACACACTCACACCTGCCGGTGCCGTTCCTCAGCAAGCTCTTGGGTTGCAAAGTGATGATGACCACTGTTGAAAAATTCAATTCAAATAACTTTATTCCAGAGGTGGGCACTCGAGTGCCATGACTTGGACTCCAGTCAGAATTGTCTCATTAATATTATGCTTCAAACTTGACTTGAAAAAATGTCTTGGACTTGACTTTGACCTTTACACCAGTAGCTTGGGACTTGAATTGGACTTGAACCTGTTTACTTGAAAAGACTTGATATTTTACCCAAAATTATGACTTATAAAGTAAGCCACATTACTTAATTCCAATCGTTCCGCATTAACAGACTCAGGCCGTCTGTCTATTTTTCCATACTCTGCATGTGCGCGTAAGCTGCAGCACAACCAGTCAAATTAACAAGATTTAAAAATAAAAGAAAATGGGGGGGGAAAAACAAGAGATGAAGGAATCCCTCAAAGCAGATATGCTCCCAGTAGTGATTTCTTTTGGGTACATCAATTATGAAGTATCCAACACAAAACATGCAAAACCTGCAAGAAGAGGATCTCAGATGGAGATGCGAGAACTTCCAACCTTGTTTGACATTTGAAGTTACACACAGAATGGTAGGTGGTACTTTTGTTTTGCTGTGAGGTAGCTGACTTCGTGTTGTTGGAGTCTCTCACAATACAGGAGTTTCACTTTAATCAACTCTGTGTTAAAACTGTATTTTGCATTCTTGTAGCTGTCTCTGTCCCCGCTCTTGACAGCCATGTTTTATCAAGATTTGAGACAAATACAGATTTAAAAAGAACACATGGTCTATTATTTACATTTAACATATAAGGGACTTGAAATTGCAAGTTTCAGACTTGAGACTTGACTCGACTTTTGCCTGTCTTGATTTGAGACTTGACTCGGGACTAGAGACTTGCAAAACACTGACTTTGTCCAACCTCTGCTTTATTTGTCACTGAGGGAAAATTGCAAGCCACACAAGTACAAATAGACACAGGAGTGATAGCTCAGACAATAGAATTCATAAAATTCACTCATACTAATAAATATATAAATATGTAGGTAGTAAAAAGTGCAGAGTGATTTGTGACTGAGTAGCAAGAGTTCATGGTTGTATTGGGAGGGTCAGCTGACCCCTGGTCAGTGATGGCTGAGTGCTCAGAAGAGCGACGACCCTCAGGACAAAACTCAAGGATTTCTAGCACCACTTCCTTCAAATGAAAAAGAAATCACTCTGATTCTTTTACTAGTGATCTACCAAACAATACCCAGAGTTCAGAGTTTGCTTTGCCACAGTAAAGCAAGGTGTTAAATGTTGGGGTGCCAGAGCTTCTTCAAAGTTCTGGAAAGTTTACGCATGTTGCCTTTAAGGGCATGTGAGATGTCAGAGCCATGGAAAACTTTGAATGTTTTGGTTTGATTTCCTGTAATAGGGTTGGCATATTTTCCTTAGCCACTTGGCGTTAGCTGAGTGTGGAGGTGTTTGAGGTCTCAAGACGTTCAACCTTCATGAAACCTGGACAAAACTCCTTCAGATGAATATTCATCTGCACATTTTATTTCAGTCACTAAGACAGAGTATATCAGCTAATCTGTAAAACATGAAACAGTTCATTTTCATGAACTCTATATTGCAATGTGATCTCTACAGAAACCCAGACTTAATGCAAATTGTCACACAAACAAATCAAAGCAGGTTAATTTGCAAAAAAAAAAAAAAAAAAACAAGAAGATTTTGCAAAGTCTCAAACCTTTTGGTCATGACTGCCTGCATTAGAGGTGATGAAAGTCACTGAAAAAGCATGATTGATTGTGAATGAATCCGCAGACCCATTTTGAGATATTTTTCAAGTCGGAACAAGAAAACCACTTAATCTGAGTGACGGGCATCAGAGCAGAGTGCCCATGATCTCACTGGAACCAAAGTTTCCAACAGGAAGGTTTCTCATCTCTCCTCTCCAGATCCTCACTGGATTTCCACCATCAGCAGTGACCAGAAACGTGTCTGGATCAGAACGTTTCTCTAGGTTTGGATTAACACATGACATGCTGGATTTCTGCTCCTCTCCTTAAATAACCCCAGTGAGGTAAAACATATAAAAAAAAGAAACTAACATTGAAATGCAACACGTGACGCATTTGTTTGTTGTTCCTAATCTGCATGTTAGTTGTGGTATTGTGGTTTCTGACAAGTGAATCATTGGACTGGATTGAAGAATTTGTTGTTCATTGCTTCAGGGGATTACAAACTTTGAAGGGGCAGTATTATGTGTTTTCCAACCAGAGTGGATTTTAAAGCACAGTGGAGTAACTATGTTACCTTCAGTTGTTATAACAATGTTGCATAAATCAAATCTGCCACAAAAGAAATTTGACTTAAACACCTTGAAATTGGACCTCTGTCTCTTTAAAAACTTCTACTGTTTATGAAATTCCACCTTCGGGAAGTCATCATGTGGGGCGACTGAGGCTTTGTAGCTATTTTGTGATTGGAAGGTTGTAGGTTTAATTCCAGTTTCCTCCTGCCACATGTCTATGTACCCCTGGGCAAGGCACTTCACCCCAAAAGCTTTAAACTGCAGCTTTGAGGAGAACCTGCATATTGAAGGTCATGCTAGGTCCACTCAGGTGTTTTGCACAGCTGAATGGTTGCCATGGAGAGCCAAGGATTTCTCAAACATTCATGAAAAAAATCAAAGCAACAATCCATGTATGTTTCTGATGACATTATAACACGATGTAAAACTCAAAAATGTCGATTTTACATAATACTACCTCTTTGAAATACTATAGTTCCCGTTAATATCATCAATAAAGCTTTAAATGTTCACGCATTTGTATGCCAAAATATACAAGAAATGCCAGTAGACTCAGATTTTATACCAGAAATCCCTCATAAAGTCACTTCTCATTCTCATACACACTGACTTACCTCACTCCCTCCCCGTTCCACCCTCCCCGCAACCCCCAATACTCACACACACCGCAGGCACCACACGCACACTGGGTCTCATATGGAATATCGTGGGTGGTGCTGGACCGGTAGAGGGCTCTGTAAATAACTAGGGAGCAACCCCTCCATTTCAGCGACCCAAATTTCCTTTTCTGAGGTCGGCTGCCTGGGTTGGAAGTGCTGTGCAGCAAGCATCCAGTCGCCACGGCAGACCACAGCGGCCACGCTGACAGCACTTCACAGGGACCACGGCATGGCAGGGTGACCAGATGGCCCTCCACACACATCCAACAGCATGAGCCGACTCGGCCGCCGAGTACACAGACTCCATGCGTGAATCCTCTGCATGCTCGGCTGCGCCCAGCCATGCATTGCTGCACACTCCTCACATGTGTGTACTCACAAAAGTCGCGAGCCATGAATACAAAAGGCGTGTGGCCACGTTCTGCCTCAGACATGTCAGGAACAGAGACAGCATGTGGGAAGATGGGAGGAAGTGGTGCGTGTTTGTTTTGTTTGCATCTGACTGTGAATGAGGAAAATCCTTTCAGCACTTACAAAACCAGGAACATATAGGAGAAAACTTTACAGAGTAGAAATGAACAAAGAAACAGCCATCCATCCATCCATCCATCCATCCATCCATCCATCCATCCATCCACCCGTCTGTCCACTCATCTGTCCACCCGTCCGTCCACCCGCCCATCCATTCATCCATCCATCCATCCATCCATCCATGGAGGATGGATGGAGGACTTGGAAATGCGGCTGGAGACTGCAGCTCAGAAGGAAATGGGCGGAGCTTTGTGAGAGCAAGCGTTAGGCACCCCCAAAAGATTGCCATGTGAGACTCAAGGATTTTTAAAATATAAAATAATCAAGGTAACACTCCAGGTATGTTTTTGATGATGGAATAACGTTATAACATGATATGAAGCAAATAAAAAAAAAACCCTAATACCTCCTACTGTTCTATCTACCAGGTTGAACACTAATAACGATATAATCCTGAAAAATTGGATACCATCCAAAGTATTACTTATAAACAACCCGACTGGCTGATTTTTTCCTCCCACCGGTTAGCACTGGATGTGTTTGTTAAGTTGCTTAGATCAGTTTAGTGACTGCATTTAAAATGACAGTTTTCTTTTTGATCAAGTTCAGTTTTCTGCATCCTTCAAGAGAAGACAGTTTCTTATTTGCAATTTCAATGTAGTTAATAATCAGGGAGCGAAGCTAAGAGCTGCTAAGAGTTGGACACATTCAGAAAAACACGACCCCAAAAGAAGCTCAAACTCCAAACTTAGTTTCAGTAAAAGCTCCACTTTCCAATAACTCTGCTGAACAGTATGCACCGAGGCTGTAAACCTGTCATGACTGGTCTGTTCTTTTCTCTAATCCCAAAATAAAATTTTTCAGTTTTGGAGAAGAGGTTTATGTGTTGCTAATCCTTAGAGAAAAATAGTAGAGCTTGTGGAAACAATCCTTAATTCATGCTGAAAAGAGAATGTGTTGAAAGCAATTATATGAATTAAATTTATATATATATATATATAAAACTATTTAGTGTTTACAAAAAATATGCCAAATATAGAAATGCATCTAGAAATTTTCTCGTGATCAGAATCGGGTGATTTTCAATTGGAACGTCTTTGAGAAACAGGTTCTCTAGCACATGACTGCAGATAATTCAGCATCAAATTACTGCAAACACTGGAGGAGCTGCAGAGTTACCGCAGACCTCTGACAATCTGTTACCAAGGTGATTTGCAGTCGGCCCTCTGAGTACGTTGGCAAGAGGAAAGAAAAGTCCTGTTTGTAACACAGCAGACCAGCAGAACCACCTAATGATCAAATAAACAAAAAACTGAACATATTTAATGCTGCATGACTATTGGGTGTCATCTGTAGAGTTACACAGATGCTCCGTTTATCGGCAACATAATTCTTATCCACTAAAACATTATTCTCAGAGATGGCTTGCATTTCAATATATGCTTAAAAATGAAACATGTAGAGCAATAAAATGGAAGAAAAACAACTTATCCACGAGTTGGTAATTAACAAAAAAAGAGGGAGACAGTAAGAGAGAGATAAAGAGAAAGAGGAAGAAAGAGAGAGAGAGGGAGAGGGAGAGAGAGAAACACAGAGAGAGAGAATAGTCAAAAGACTGTTCGGCTTCAGTCCCTTCTTGTTTGGCTGGAACTTTCTTTCCTGTTAGCCCCGCCCACATCACATGACTAACATAAACATGTTAACGACCTCAAATCAGCAAAGTTCTACACAAAAAGTCAATAACTTCAATAATGCATACTGTCTTTACAAAATTTAATTTAAGAGTGTTAAGTTTTCTAAATCCTATTTTCATCATATTATTCATACATTTCTAAATCTTGCAGTTCCAAACTGAATATTTCATTCACAAGCTAAATATTTAGTTTACAAACTTTTTAACTGAATATTTAGTTTGCAAACTTCCAACCAAAAATCAAAAGTCCAAAATTTTGAATTTTTCCAACTCAGAAATTCACTTTATTTTTCTAGAACTTTTTTTTACATTAATCTGAAATTTTGCCGTTTTTTGGCAGACATCTACTCCTCCTTCTTTTTAGTTTTTATTATATGCTCCTGGTTTTCTAATATGCCATCGTACAAACTAAATATTTATTCTCCAACTAAATATTGACTTTGCAAACCTATTTAGACTACAACTAAGTATTCAAATTCAAATTAAATATTTAGTTTGTCAATTAAATACTTTGTTCTAAAGTAAATATTTATTTCCTATCCTAAAAGTACATATTTAGCTTGCTAACCAGATATTTTGCTTGCTAAATATTTAGGGTGCAAATTGGCTTGGATATAAGTGGAAGTGGACTATCAAAATAAAATCTTGTCTTAATTTAAATCACTTATTTAAGATGTTAAAGCCAGAGTTTATATTATTATGTGTTTTAAACTGATTTAAAAGTCTCACTTTGAAGAACAGTTAAGTGTCAGTAGAAATGCCTCTACAGTTTGAGGTTTGGTACTTCATACCCACCATGATTAGAATGTCTTCCAGGAAACAGGTCTTTTCTAAAAAAAAACAGATGAATTACGAGACACCATAAAAGACAAGAGGCTGGGCATCGAAGCAGCAAAAAAAAAAAAAAAAAAAAACATCAGTGACTACCTCATGTCTATCCTTCAAAGGCCTTTTGTTTGCAGTGGAGGAGCTGAATGTTGCCATTCACGGCCGACATTTTTACCCGAGACAATATTTTATAAGCCCTTCAGAGAGAACCTTTAGCTTCCTTTTCCTGTGGTTTGGCCGAGGCTAAGCTGTCGGGCGAAGGGAACAGCCAAACCCAAATGTAGATGCTCAACTTGGCAGGCTCTGCTCAGAGCGTCCTGACCAGACAAAAGCAGGGAGAGGAATAAAGCCATTTATTTATATTCTCTGTGGTTTTGCATGTTGGATACTAGACTTCCAGACCCTGAGTGAACACTCTGTCTGAAGACAAAGACAGATGGATGGCTTTCCATCGACACACTTGAAGGAACTTTCTGGATTAATGTCAGATCCATATGTGTTAATGGTGTGTGAGCATTTGATGTGTGGTCCACCTCCGTTTACCAACACCCCCTCCCCCCTTCCTTCCGTTTCGTTCTCGGCGCTGTAGGCCCGACTGTCACAGCATCACGGCGTGGAGGACAGACACCTCCAGTGATGATCCACACTGGCAGCTTTAGAGATCTGATGAAACCCGATCAGATCTTTTCTTTTTTTTTTTTCTGCAGAGATGACCTCACCGCTGTCAGCCAAGGTATGGAATCAATTTAAAGGAGCTCCCAAGAATCACTGGTGTGTTCAGATTTGTCAAACCCAACTACATCTGGGTCAACTTCCACTTCATCTGCACACATACTGTACTGTTACGGGGGGGAAAGGAGGGGTTGTGACAAAAAGCCTATTCCGCCAACGGAAACTGCTCTTATAGGTCTGTCTTACTCACACCCAAGTGCTATGTGGGAGAGCCCATAAATGAGTCAACCTTAGCTGTTTCTATACAGTCTTGAAAGCTGCAAGGGGAGTTGGGAAGGTGGTGGTTGTGGTGGGGGCAAGAGGGGTTTATATATGTTCACACAAATCCACACACACATATACGTTTGCTGTGGCTAACTCAACCTCTCTGGTCAGGAGAGGAAGCCAAGAGCAAGCAGAGCAGTGGAACACTGGGAGTCTTGTGCCTGATTTTGGAGCCTCTGGCTCTCACCCGACCTCGCTTCAAAATACACTGCGGCTTCGAGGAACAGCACTCTCAGCAGTGGGGAGGCCAGGCATGGAAAATTCAAACACAACAAGAAAGAAGGGAAAGATGGAGGTGGGGGCAGATGGGGAGGGAGGCGAAATTTATGTGCTCATTCAGTTTTGTGGCGGTGAGCATTTTCCTAATGCTTTTAACACACTTTCTGTTCAAAGCGGGGCTTGCAGAGACAGTTCCAAATCTGAAAGTGAAAGAGTTTAGAAAATGCAGCGTAATTGCAGTTTGTGACTGTGGAAGTGATTCAGAAGTTAAAGTTGCAGGACGTCACTTTTGTAATATTTGTTCAAATTGTGAAATCTGTGAAAAACCAAGCTCCTCTGCCTCCTCCATGTGTTCCTGCAGCACTCCCGGACAGAAACAGACAGAGGTGGATCTTAGCGCTGTCAATCAACATCAATCATCTTACTGTTTATCCACCGTCATCGGCAGCCGTGCTAACTAGCCTTAGCGTTCACTCCAGGCTCTGCTGTCAGGAAGGATCTGTTGTGTAGCAGAGAGCAAAAGGCAGCGCATACATGAGCATGACTGACAGCGCTAAGACCGTCTTCCTGGCTCTGACTGGCTGGGAACAAATATGTAAAAAAAACATTTTTTTTTAAAATATATGTTATTGTGCAATTTTAAAAGATTGGGATGCCTAATAGCGGTTTATAATAAATGACAATTAATATACCCTAAAAAAAATACTAGTCAAAACAAGGAAATCCTCCAACTGCCCATTCAGAAAAGTTTGATCCTGTCTGCTCTGTGAATGTATTTGTGTTCCTGACTTGTTGCTGCTGATCCAGTAATTAGAAGCATGACAGCTTGGTTTCTCTGACATCTCACCTGACTCCAGCAGCATAATGACACCTTGTCTGGCTAATAGTGTGTGTTGCTGCTGTTGCACCCTGTAATCGCTCCCCACTCTGACGCTGCTGGATATGACTTCAAATATGAAACTGGCCAATGGTGACACAATCCACACAGGGACAAATATTGTGTTGTCCAGTGACTGAAACACACACACACTTGCACGCCCCCCTCACACACACACACACACACACACACACCCACACACAAATATCCAGTCTTGTTTCCATCACTTGTGGGGACTTCACATTGACTGCCATTAATTTCTACAGCCTATCCCTTACCATAATCCTAACCCTGGCCATCATATGCCTAACCCTTACCTTAACCTTTACCATGAACATAATCATCACAGACCTAACCACTAACCCAAAAACAACAATTTCCCTCATGGGCACCAAGAAAAAGTCCCCACAAGGAGCAACGGTCCCTATAACCCCACATTGTAGACAGAAATAGGTTCCCATAATATGAAAACCTGGTACACATACACATAGATTGTGCATCAGATGAGCTCAGCTGGAACTTTCGTCAGTCAACAAGTGACGGATTTTTTGTTGTTGACTCGTATTATCGTGTTATTTTCAGTCAGTGTGTGTACATACACTCCAGTTAAGCCCAGAATGATTCACACAGCTGAAAGATTTAGATTTAAAATGTTTTTTTTAATTGAACCAAGAAGTTTGTTTACGATATGAGAGTATGACATGAGACGGAAATCTGTCAAAGAATAATGGATCATCATCTCTGGAAAAATGTTTTTACATTTTATTGAAAAACAGCTTCAATAAAGCTGAAAAAGTCCTAATGTCAATGAAATCTTTTTACACTCATTACCAGGGGAGGCAAGCTTTGCTTGTTTCCACTGGTATTTTGATCATTTTCGGCCTCATTGCCATCACTCTAATCTTTAACTGCGTCCCCAGATTCTTGATCAGGTTCCAGTCAGCTCTCTCCAGGATTACTATAATACAAAATCAGAAGATTACTTCAAAGCTAAACTTGCCAGAGGTATGAATACTTCTGGGCTTAACTTGTCACTTCAAGTCAGGTCCTCAGGTGAACTGTGCATTTTGAACTTTAGGTTTTCTGTTTGCACTCAGGGGACAGGATTTCTAAGCTTGCAGGTGGAAATGCGACAAGAAAGCCACAAAAATTTATATTAATTCTATTTGAGGTTTCAGTGTCACACATTGTATCAATTAGTATTAATAAGCTTTTTAAACTATCTTAATGTAAATCCATTCACTCAGTGACATTAATCACATTGAAAGGAGGAGGAAGATGTTTTACTCTTTCTCATATTAAGATTTATTTATCATTGATCAGAATTAATACATAAAAAACTCTAGGAAAAAACATTAAGAACTATAAAGTTATGTAATAAAAATGTATTTCATTTGTTAATAACTCTTTGCTAAGGACTTGGAAACAAACAAAGTCAAACAAACGTAATCCTACAAGCTACGGAGAAAATGAGACATTTGTGAGTAATTGAATATTCAAAATATTATCTAATATCTAAAGTTGATCAAATCTGTGTGAGGAAAAGAATGAGGAAAAATAAAACAACGCAAAACCAACCGGGGTGTGTGACACCAGGAGCTCATTTCATATTCACTGCAGATTTCTTATTCATGTAGATAAAACCACAGTGAAGGCTTCCGCTGTCCCCTCATGGTTTTATTGGCGTGGCAGTGCGTATCTTGGGTTTCAGGCATAAAGCAAATAAAGGTCGACTCTTGCGACTCATCCAGCAGAGCATCTCTGGCCGGATGTTTGATCGTTTCTCTGTGGCCCCATCCTGTCTACCTTGCTGCTAATCCCACTGCTTTGTTTGTGTTCTACTTAATTAGAGAACACAAACTCTGCGTTCCTCCAGCGGGAATAAAAACACATAAAGGAACGGGTTTGGGTAGGCTGCATGGAGGTCTTAGCTAACAAACTAACTCTAATGAGCTTATTTGTTTGTTTGTTATAGTTTCATAAGCTGTACTCAGACCTGATTACTGCCTTGACCTGTAGAATTAAGAAATCATTTAAATAGAACCTGCTTGACAGCCTGAAGTAGGCTTGAAGCTCTCATCATGTCCGTATGAGGAGATGTTCTACAGGAGGTCAGATATTTCTCTGTTTGGAAAAAAGAAAAATGACCTCATTACTGACATCACTTCCTCTTCAGCTAAACACCCCATAATCCTTCACTGCATCACTGTCACTGTCACATGACCAAACAACAACCTATGATCCTGAAGACTTTGGACAAAATATTTAGTAGATTGAAAAGACAAAAGTGTAAAAGAAAAACTAACACAGTGTTTCAGGAAGAAACCATACTGACAGTAAAACTGTGAGGGAGGGAGGGAGGGAGGGAGAGAGAGAGGGAGGAAGGAAGGAAGGAAGGAAGGAAGGAAGGAAGGAAGGAAGGAAGGAAGGAAGGAAGGAAGGAAGGAAGGAAGGAAAAAAGGAAACAGCAGTACATAACTGTTCTAAATGTTTGTTTTATGCATAATTCTTAAAATCATTTATTTACACTATAATATGAGACAGATAATCTGTGAAAAATCAAACTCCTCTGCTTTCTCCTGTGGTCCTACTGCCATCTACAGAAATACACCAAAACAACCAATCAGAGCCAGGAGTGCTGCCAATAATGCTCAGCTGCTTAAAGTGCTAATAGGAACAACTCACTGTTACAGGAAAACTGTTTACCCACCGCTGTCTGTGGCTACGCTAACTATCCTTAGCATTCACGGGAGGCTCCACTGTGGGGAGTTAGCTGTAGTGTAGCAGAGAGAAAGGGGGGGGGGGGAGGATGAAGTGAAATGAATGAATTTTTTTTTCCACTTTAGTCACATGAATTGTTTGGACCTTATTGAACATGAATCACTGCTGTCTTCCAGGGAAAGCTGCACCCTGAACTAGTTTTAGTGATACTCTGCTTCCAGTGAGACCTGATATGGCATCTATCTATGGAAGAAAAAAAAAATAAAAAAATGCTGCTGCACTCTGCTCTCACGAACAGGATGAGTAATGCCCGAGGATCTGAAATCAAACATGTTTTGTCTGCAGCTCAGTCACAGTTTACACCTCAGCACACCTCAGCACACTTCAACGCAGAGTGAGTTATGACGCAGGGGCACGCCTGTGGGCGATCGAGACTGACTGACTGACTGACTGACTGACTGACTGACTGAATGAGGAGCAGTAGTGAGAGAGATGGAGAGAAAACGCAGTTTGGGAAATTCACACGACAGAAACTAGGAACAGACAGGAGAGAGAGAGAAAGAGAGAGAAAAAGAGGAGTGGAACATGGGATGGGGAGGAGGAAAAAAGGAGGGGGTATGACACGAGGGGCAAGTGAGTGAAGAGAGGATGAATGGAAGAAGGACGAGGAGGGGAGTTGCTTCCTGTCGCCATTCCTGCCCACATAGACAGGCGAAGAAAAGAGCGGCAGAGCGAGAGGATCTGGGCGGACTGCAGGCCACATGACATTCCCTCTCCGGGTCCCTCGCTTTTCCCTCCGCACTGAGTGATGTGCACCCTCCCTCCTTCCCTTCCTCGTTCCCTCCCCCTTTCCCCTCCCTTACTCAGCCCTTCAAAGCTTCGACATGTCATCTTCCACCACAAAAACAGAGGTGGGAAGACTTGCTGGCGCTACCGCTGCCTCAGGGTGTCTGGCACTAAAGCTGACTGCAAATACAGCAGGGAGAGGAGGATGAGGAGGAGGAGTGGGAGGAGTGAAGAGACAGGGAGAGAGGAAGAGAGAGAGAGAGAGACATGAAGGGGGAGAAGAAGATGGGAGACAGAAGACTCGGAAGAGAGACAGGGACTGGAGTAGCAAGCAGGACAGCATGTATTACAGAAGACTCATAAAGCCCTGGGCGTCAGCATGTGTGTGTGCGTGTGTGTGTGGGAGCAAGTATGTGTGTGTGTAGCGAAGCTGTTATTAAGGTGGAGAGACAGAGATGAGTCCTGTCTGTTTAGTCTTTTTTTTAAGGTGACACTGTTGTTCTGTCTCTGCTCTCTCACACAAACTGAGCCGTTTCCCTCACTGTGTGGCCCGTCGCCACAATCACAGCCACAAGAGCACAATGATACCCAGAAAGGCCCAATCTCAAACAATGCTAATGGGAAATGTATGGAGACCGCAGGCATGTAATTGAATTTATCTTTCCTAATTCGTAGATCATTTCCTCCAGAATGCCGTCACATTTTCTGAGCCTCTAAATGTGCGCCTGCGGACAGACGGTGCGAGTAAACTCTTCCAAGCCAGGCTGTTTGCGAGCCTGGATACCGCGAGATTTGCAGATTGATTTAAAGAGCAATTATGCACTTGGCTTTTGAACCTCTGAGGCTTTGGGAAAGAAATGGTGATTGGCTCCTAGACAAAGTAAGCATATCTGACCAGAAGGAGGCCTCGCCATGAGGAGAGAGTGCTGGAGAAGCCACAAGAGCCCAGCAAACAAGAACGTTGGTAACTGGGAAAAGTACGGCCCTCTGGGGACCCCATGACCTCACAGCCAACAGATGAGCGCCGCAGAGAGGCTGGTAAACACCAGGCGGGATCACACTGAGGCAGCGGCTAATGTACAGCCTGAACCAGCAAGAGAGCCAAATTTAAACACTTTAGGAATAACTGCCATGACCTAGAAGCAGATTGACACCACACTTATCCAGATGCTAAATATTAACATGCATCACATGTAACATATAACATCTGATGCCACATTATGTTATATACATGCATTAAATTCATAAAATTGTTGATAACCAAGTAAAACACAATCCAGCAAATTGTGTGGATTAAAATTAACATCGAAATGTGACCATGACAAAAATGTATGGTGGCCTCTTAGGGCCGTTGTAGATCAAACTAAAAGGAACAAGTTTCCACCAAAAAATCTGAGAAATTCTCCCAATCAAAATTTGGATATTTTTTAATTTGAAGTTGAAAATTTTATATAAAAATTCCAAAATTCTGAGATTTATCTCAGAAATTTTCTATATAAAAATAAACACTTTGAATTTTCTTTGACTTTTGAAACTCTGAAATTTCCAAGTTTTTTCTCAAAAATAGATTCATCTTGAAATTTCTGAATTTTTTCCTAGAAAATGTTCTACTTTTCAAACTCAGAAATTTACTAGCTGTTTTTAGTATGTCTGAGATTGACCTCAAAATTTCTCAGTGTTTTGGATGAAATTTTCTCCTCTTATTTTCCATCTAAAATGGACCTTCTATGCCATCATAGAAAACAATTTACGTTTTGTAGTCCTAAAGCTTTATAGTCCAAAGCAGAAAAGTTAGCCAACAGCCAGACTGACCAGGTTTTTTGTAATTTTATGCTTGTCAGAATATTCCAGATAGTTTTTCTCATTACTTGAGAAACATCAGATTTTCCTCAACACGAGCAGTAATCATTTTAACGAGGTGCTTTATGCTAACTCTTAGGCTGGTGAGATTGCTAGCCTAAAAGTTAGCATTAGCATAAATGTTAGCATACAAAAGGCAAAACCAGAACTTGTTAGTTATTACCAATGGAAAAGCATGATTGCACAGCACCAAATAATGTACTAAAGTTCAAATTTGATTAGAGTGTTTTTTTTCAGTGTCTCAAAAAATAAAAAAATAATAAATAAAACCAGTAAACTCACTGTTAACAAATGTATTGGAATTTGAGGCAACAGCTAAAAGAATTAATGGAATTGAAGAACGCTTTCATTGTATGCTTTTTATTTGAAGCTGGTCAGAGTTGTTTGTTAGACCCCCAGGGAGGAGGCTTGGGGGGGGGAGTGAGGGAGGGTGGAAAAATGACATGACACAGTGACCTATTCCTCTTATAGTCAGATGTGTGCTGATTTTTATCAGTCTGGAGTTTAGGCACAAAAATAGCCACCAGTCACATCAGCCCTTTAAATTAATCTGATCAACTGGAACTGAGACAAATGAGGCTGAAGGAAAACCAAAGTTCATAAAAAAAGTAGCATTCCTAATCCTGACTCTATTCAGGATGACAGTACAACTCGTTCAGATTTTTGCCGCTATTTTCATTCAATTTGCTTCTAACTTTCTATCATTCTGTTTTAGCCGCACTGACTAAAACAAAATACCAAAAATACAAATCAATATTGGTTAAACTCATCATGGTAGCTTTGCATTAACAGGTTATCACTGAAACACAGAGTCTCTCAGCTCTCTGGTACAACCAGTCCTCCAGGCGTCACCGAACCGGATCTGTAGCATAACTAGAGAATCAGTGAGAGCATTTAGCTTTTACTTAGCTACGGTTAATTTCCTCTCAATGGAAATTATGCATTTGTTTAAACAAAAGAAGAAATCAGTTACTAAACAGGAATCAGCGCTTAATCAACACATAATCTACTGTCTCCATCCATCAGGTCTCGTGAATAGATACATGTTTATTATTGTAGCTCGGGGTGTAAATAGAAGATTTTCTCCTTTATCTTCTCACATATTTTGTGATAATGCACACAAACCAGATGGGATAATGATGCGGTCAGGCAGAATGTTGTGGTTTAGATCCTCTCTCCGTAATCATTTGTACACAGCCAGCCATCCCTTAATCACATGGGTTTGTGGCAGCTGACTGTCCAGCACTCGAACGTCATCTGCCAGGTCTAGTCTGACCCAGCTGCTCTGCTGCTGCCGGAGTTCAGGTCGAAGAGGCGTGGAAGTGTTCTGGAAGTGTGACCGCGTCCAGTTTGTTCCTCTTGTCACCGACTGTAAACAGTGCATGTCATAGTTACATTTACCTAGAACAATATCAATATCCACATTGTGTTCCAACCAAAAACTTAAATGAATTATTAAGTGGATTTTATTAGGACTTCATGGGACAGACCAAAGCACTGTAGTGCAAACAGTAACTGGGAGGCGGAAGAAAAAGGAAGCCTGATTTTCAGCAACGCTACTATTAAATCTGAAAAGTGCGGCATACATTTATGTTCAATTTGTAGTGTGTAACTTCCTTGTAGCTGCTTTAAAAACACATTCCCACTGCATGATTGTTCCACCATAATAAATCACCGTGGGTACGGTGTGTTCAGTGTATTTTCCGCAGCACACACCAATGCAGCACGCCTGCATCAAATAACTGGGTCATTAGCAGGATTCTAGACAACTTGTCTACAAATCTACATACTGATGAGGTGATTCAGTCATTTGATTCACGTGTGTTGGACCAGGGCCACATCTAGAAAATGTAGGACACCGTCCTTACAGGACTGGAGTTGGACACCACTGACGCAGTGTTTTGCATTTAGGACAAAATGTTTCATGCCCAGCCAGCACACCTAGGTGGGCCCCATATGGGAAAAATGTGGGGCCACCATGGAAACCGCGGACAAACCCATTTGGGACCCATATGGTCTGCCCTCTTTTTCCCCATATGGGGCCCACCTAGGTGTGCTGGCTAGGATGCTGGTCTGGTCTAACCAGAGAACCTTCGTCCCCAACCTTTTTACCACCACGGCTTGGCAATTTTACTGCGGCCCGATTGTCGCAGATTGTCACTTGCGATAATCGTAACTGATCCTCCTGTACTGTGAGGTGCGTCACGACTGATCTGGTCCACTCGATAGAACGTCGGACCGCTCCGATCTAAAGTCGGACATATTCAACATTGTTTTGGCCCGA
>CAEGAE010030422.1:0-20378 GCA_903067095.1 Girardinus metallicus | reverse complement strand
GTTTGTTGGGCGAATTCGCCGCTGCGATTTCCTCCTCATCAGTGAAAGAAAGTGCTGGCAAATTAAGTAAGGATGATGAAAAGGACCGGAGGAGAAACGTACTTGAAATACAGCCAATAAAACAGGAAGTACCCCAGCCCTATCAGATGCAGCTTCCGGTTGTCGTGAAAAAGGTCTGACGTTATTTTTCTGAAAACTCTGATACTTTGATTTATTGTTTTCATGTCATCAGAAAAGTGCAGACAGACGCTGATGTATTTTCTGGTCATGTCATCCTTATTCCTTGAAATAAATAAATGTTTTTTTTTATAACTTTATGAATCTGGTCACTGTGCACCCAAGTGTTGACAAGCACTTGAGAAAAATGTTTCTTCTGCAAAATTTGAGTGACTTCTAATCCATGTTTGATTTGAGATATGATTTTGCTTTTATAAAGCAGCTTGAGGTGATATTTAGATTTCTGACTCAAGATCCAGCTAAAAAAAATCTATATAGATATATTTAACAATATCTTTTTAATGTTGGAATAATACATTATCTTTTATATTTTAGTAACATGATTACACACGTTCAGAACAAACCTAAAATGCATCACAACTTTTGCAGAACTTTTGAATACGCCTGTCTGAAAGGTTTTTTTTTTGATTGGTTGATGCTGTTCTCTAAATGGCAATTAACCACAAAAGTGCCTGGTTTATCAATCAACTGCCAAATGTTCTGGTTCATTGCAAATTTGCATTTAACTACTTCTCTAAAACTGATTTTCACATTTTGATGTCTGGAAACCAGGAAACCAATCGATTAACCACACAGGGCACATTGGAGACCTCAAACTGGACGTTCCCAGAAAGTAGCTGACCCGACTCCTAGAGGGTCACACAGTGCTGCTGGTTGTGAGACTGGAAGAGTCATAAGAAAAGCAAATAAGTGGAAGTGTATTAAACTGGATAGTGAATGCAACATCAACTCTAGACGCCTTCAAGGGAAATGTGTCACCAAAGAGTCACATCTGAGCATTCAAAACTGCTTACGTCAGCATTGACCTGGACCAACCTAACCCTCTGCCATGCATGGAAGCAATCATCGGTAGAAATCTGTAGAAAGTAGATCATCACTGAACACAACTTATGGTTCTCAGTGCCATTGGGAACATCAATGAAAACAGTATTACTGAACCACAACTGTAAACAGATGAGCTTTTGGAGGTGGTGGGTGGACGGGTATAGTCCAGTGTTTCTCAACCTTGGTCCTTAAGACACACTAGCCTGCATGCTGTAGATGTTTCCCTGCTTTGACACACCTGATTCGGATGATTGCAGTTCAGTAAAAACCTGAAAGCAGGTGCGCTGGAGCAGGGACGCGCCTACAACATGCAGGGCAGTGTGCGTTGAGAACAGGGGTTGGGAAACTTTGGTGTAGACATTACAGAACAGTCCAACACCTTGTGACGGGTCGTGTGACCAGCCTATAATAAAGAGTCCTGCGCTTTCTCTTGACACAAATCCCAGAGAAAACCTTTGTAATCAACCAAGTAATCTACACTTTAACAAAAACATTTTGGCTGAAATAAAAGTAGTTTTTACCACCTTAAGTGGAGTATGTGCCTTTGAGGTTTCTCTAGCAAACATTGGTAGTGAAACTGAGGAGAGAGGAGAAGAAGAGGCACACTCTGAGAAAATAAGTTTAGCCTTAAGCCCTTTGACACAGACTTTACTGAGTTTAGACTTTGTTTCCCCAGTACTGGACAGTGACTGGCTTTCCTCTTGTAATCTTTCAGTGCTTCTTTTCTTTGCTTCACAGTTGAATCTCATTATTTCAGAAGAAGTGTTGCAGGGCCTTATTAGCCTGCAATAAGGCTTGAAGATAATTGGACGATTGTTACACTGACACAGAAAGGCAGATTATTTTGACAGCGTGAGAAAGCCAGAAGATAATAGAGCAATGGGTATCGCAGATATTGTGCGAAGACGAATATAAAAGGAACGTGTTAGCCTTCTGACTGAACCTTCCTAAAAGCCTTATTCTGATTATAGTCATTTGTTAAAGTGTGACCCGATGCGTTTCTGCCTCGTGTGTCCAGTCAAGATCTTGGTTACGGCACCAAAACAATTTCAGAGATTTTTGTAAGATCGACTCTTCCACTTCTGTTTGCTCAGCAGTTCATCATCGTAAGGTTACAGCCGCGTGTGGCATTTCCCTCGATGTAACCCAACTCAACCTCTGCGCCAACGTTCGCCTTTGTTCATTTGCATGCGTTTAAGCTGTTAGCGCGCAGCTGATGTCGAGCACTTGCCGAACAAACTGGGGGGCTTAACCTTCTCTAATGCTGTCAGATTGATGCATCTACTGGAGTTGTTGCTGTCTCGCGTCTTTGTTGTTTGTTCGTACAGCTGGATTAGGCTGCTTGCCTCTGCTGTTTGAGTGGGAGATGGATGCTGATGGGTCTGACCTTTCATTTGCGTGCTTCACCATGCATGGCACACCAGCAGAGAAAAACGCTTGTCAACTGTCGGTGTGTGCGAGCGACGCGTTCGTGTGCCCCTGCTGTAATCTCTTACTAAAACATCCACCGCTTTCTCATTGGAAAAGAGGCAGAAGACAGACGAAAAGGGCACATTTGTGTTCGGCCCCTTTATGCCGCGGAAGAGAAGCTGCAGGGCACGGCTTTGAACAACTGCATTGTAGGAGCGAGAGAGGGAGAGGAGCGTCGACTGTAGCAAAATGTCAACATGATAAATCCAACCTTTACAAGCAGTCTCTGCTCTGAGCGGGCTCGTGTCCCAGAATTGATAATCAGATGCATCAAATTGTTTGGGAATAATTAATTCACCATCCTTTGTCATAAATCCCCACTGAGGGGTCTATAAATCCAGCTTTTAAAAAAGTTATGGCTAATATATACGCACCGCAGAGCCTTCTGACATGCCTTACGGGGTGGGAAGGTGCTCTTTATTGGCAGATAGGATGGCTCTTGTTAAACAGGCCTCGTTGGGTGTCGGGCTCATGCGAAAGAGAGATCAATCTCCCACAACTTGTGTCGAGTCTTTGATAGATGTAGCGGGGAGACGGGGAGGGGCCGCCATTGTTTCAGATGGTTTTACCTTCGAGACCAAATCCGTCAGCAACCGTGCCTGCACTTTCTGACTGTAATGCAGCGAGACCGGTCACTTTTTACTCTCTGCCAATGCAGAGGCACAAAGGGAGTCGGGGAACATATTTTCTAAAACACAAAGGCCCCAAAATGATACATTACATTTCTCTGTGCAGGTTAAAAGCAGCCCACCCTCCACAATAAATCATTGCCATTTTTCTTTTTCAGGAACCCACTGCCACAATGCACTCTCCGGCCAAATTATTAGGCACACTTTGAAAGTACTACGGCCACCTGTTTGCCTTTAGAGGTGCGTTACATTCCCCATGGCGTAAAAGTCAGCAAGGTGTCAGCAACGTTCCTGTGAGAGTTTAGTCCATATTAACTTGATGTTGTCGGGGAGTTCTTGCAGTTTTGTTGGCCGCAGATCTATGGCGCTCCCCACTGGATTGACATCTGGTGAGTGTGGAGGCCACTGCAGCACAGTAAACTCATGGTCGTCTCCCAGAAACAACTTGGAGATTAAGTGAGTCCTCTGACATGGCTCATTTTTCTGCAGGAAGCACCTGTCTAAAGATGCGCACTCTGTGGTCATAAAGGGACGGACACAGTCAGCAGTAACACTCAGGCAGGCTGTGGCACTTACGTGTACGACATGCTCAATCAGCATTAAAGGGCACCAGGTGGGCTAAAAGCAAAACCTTACACCGCTGCTACCAACCTGAGCCTCTAAGATGAAACATGTATTTATGCCTTTTTTTAATGTCAAGTTATGTTTTTTTTTTTTTAGGATCAGAAAGTTTCTTTTCAATTTGTTATTCCCTAATTTTAATAATTTTCTGTGAGCTGTCGCCTCAGTTTCCTGTTCCCAGTCTAGTCTTTTTTTTTTTGCTGCAGCCCATCTGCTTCCAGATTTGGCTTGTTGTGCTTCCTGCAAAGGTTTTCTGCAGACTTTGATGCTTGTTTGAGCTGCTGTTGCATTTCTATTGTATCTAATCATTCTGCCCATTCTAGCTCCAATTTCAATGTTTTTGTCCACAGAGCTACCACTCAGTGAATATCTTTTCTTCTCTGGAAAATTTTCTGTTAACTTAAAGAAATGATTGTGTGTCTTCCAATAACTTACATGACCACACGTGTAAAACTCCTAGACCAAAGACTTGTACAAAAATGTATGAAAAAATGGGTGGTGCTCAGGAGCTTCGCTAACTTGAGATTGGAGTTCACTAAAACCAATAAATTTGAGCTTTGTGGGAAAACGTATAGAAGAGGCAAATTATTACTTGATGAAAGGGAAAAAAAATGATAATCACATATTTATTTTGCCCTGACAAATAACTTGAAGCTCAAGTGTTTTTACCAGTTCCAGTCTAAGTGTATAATAGCAAGGCATTTCCTTTTTTGGTTTGTTTGTTTGTTTTTTTGCCTGAGATGCTAACGTAATTTTAAACCCTTAAAGAAAAGAAATAGAGGCTATTTAACTTTGTTTTTGTGATGTTGTGACATTTCGCTTAGTTTCTCTCCGTTTTTAAAATGAAAACTGCAAATTAACTGTTGAGCATCTTTTCTGTTAGCTTTGTTTCTGCAGCAGTGTAGTTTTGTGTTAGTTATTCTGGCAGGAATGTTTCGGTGGGAGATTAGTGGCCTTGCTATTGAGATGTAGTAAGTTTGATTCCAGCTTTCACTCTTCTGCGTGCCCCTGGGCAAGACACTCAACCCCTACTTACCCACAGATTTGTTTATTGGTGTACAGATACGTGTCTTTATGATGGGTGAATGTGGCTGTCGTATAAAGCTCTCTGAGATGTCAGTGCAACTAGGAAGTGCCATAAATTCAAACCATTTAATTTCTGATTTCCTCCCACAGTCAAAACCCATGTTTAAGGGGCGATTCTAAACTTGAGTTTGTGTGCATGTTAGCAATACTCATGGACCCTTCTTGACCCAGGGTTAACGTCTTTGGACAACAATCGGCTAAATACGGGTGCTCTAAATGAGTTATCTTCCAGGATATGCCCTGCAGCCTGTAGATAAAGTGAAGCCATAGACCTCTTGACAATAAAATCTGTAATTTTGGACCAAAGTCAGCTGATCAAGAACCATCTGAGCTAAACACAGCAAATCCTGGAAGAAAACCTGTTAGACTTTGCAAAAGATTTGTGACCTGTGATGGAGGACAACAGTACAAACATAAAATAGCCCAGTTAATGTCAAGTCCTAGGTTTTATTGAGAATCTGTGGCAAAAAAAAAAAAAAAAAAAAAAAACAGCTCACAAAGGCTCATTATCCAATCTGACTGAGGTCAAGATATCTGTAAAACACGGACAGATACTTCATGTACAGGTTGGTATTGACGTACCTCAAATGAAACTACAGTAAAAAGTATCGACTTGGGGAGAGAAGAGGAAGTCTGTGGAAAGGTCTGAATACTTTTGCAAGGCCCTGCACATGGATATGAAGTTCAGACTGTTATATCTATCCCTTGAAAAAAGGAGGAACTTTTGTTTTCAAGGGAAGAACTGGTGACATCTGAGGGCATACTGGCTTCTTTAAGGTGTATCCGACTTTGCAGTGACAGATCTTAACAGCTACTTGAATTGAAGTGCCCAGTGATTGTGAGTAGGCAGTGCTAGAAAGTCACATTGAAACCAAAGGCGGTAGCTCAGTTACTTTGTTTTGTGTACTTGCTTTTCTGCTTGCCTGAATGCAGAAGGTGAGGTGGGGGCCTTTAGGAGTCCAACAGAGTGTTCGTTTTTTTGTTGGGTTTTTTTCCTTCAGATTGCGGCGTTTTGTGCAGATGGAGCAGATTTCCAGAGAACAGGATCCTTAGAGAGCTTAATGAGCATTCACATCATTGCTCAGTGGGGGGCAAAGACTGATGGCTTTCATTGAGATAAAGGTAATCTTGTTACATAGGCATTAATAAAACATCACTCATTAAGTGGAGTAATAAAGCTTCCATCAGTACTGTTGACTTCAGCTAACAAGTAATCAATACAGCCTGGGGAATTCAAATGTCAGAGGGCTTTCACTGTTAATTGTAACCTTTTGCTGGAACCGAATATCAGACGTTTATTTAGCCATGGAGGTTTTCTGCCAGTGAGTAAATCCTTTGCACTCTCCCTTTCTTTGTACCTATAAACTTGAAGAGCTTTTGATTAAGATTGGCAGAAAGACGAAGTCACTGTAGGGGCCGTTTCCAAAGAAGACCCGCGTTCACATTCTTTGTCGCCTCGTTGTTCGACGAACCGGAGCGAAGAAGCTGACGGAGTGAATCCCTGCTTGGCCTCTTCATGGAGGGCTCTCAGGGGTGATCATTCCCTGCAGCATAAATGCAGCGTGCCTAACTGTTAACCAGGGATGTAGGTTACCGTGAGTCAAGAGAGAGTAGTTCACAGAAAACATCGTGGCGAGGGGAGGAAAAGAAAAGAGATTAAGAGGTTACCTATTTCACCGAGCAGCCCGTTCATTGGGCTTCAAACCAGCCGCTGGTTTTCTGTTTCCGAGCAGAGGATGCAAGAGGAAAAAATGTAGAATTTAGCTCAATCACTGACATGTTCTTTTTTTATTTATTTTTTTATACACAGCTGAGGGAAATTTGCATTGAAGGTAATTTTATGGTTGACATAGCAATTTATTTGACCGCCCAGTGTTTGGGCTAAAAGAGACGATGGCTCGGAGTCAAAGGGGGAAAGAAAAGACTCGCGCTGTTGGCCATGTGTGACTTTGTAAACATGCGCTGATGGTGGGACATGCACTTTTCACCGGCACGAATATCAGGTTAACTCTGGGCTGCTCCTGGTGACTTTGAACTCTTTGTTTTACGTGGTCAGTTTGATGTAAAGCAACTGCAGTGAGTTCCAAGAACAAGATGTCGACATTGATGACATTATTGTAGATTTAATCTAATCCACAGCGTTGCTATTACGTTTATAGGCTCAACTATAAACACATAGCCTGTCTTGTAGAGAAGGACCTGATTTTTTTTTTTTTTTTTTTTTTTTTTTTGAGGTCCTGGCCTAAATTTGACTGCCTATTTGAACCTTCCAGCAAAAAAATCCCAAGGTTAATTTTGGATTGGTGGCCTGCCCCAGCTTTTAAGCATAACCCTGAAGGTTGAGCTGGATTGAGGTCACGGCTTTTTACAGATGCTTAATGTTGGCCTGCTTTGTTCTTTCCAAAACCAGTTTAGATGTGCTTTGAGTCATTGTGCTAGTTGAACATCCATTTAAAGTGATCATTGTTTTACATTGCACATTTTTTAAGACAATCCCAAATTAAATGTTTTGTCGTTTCAGAGTTTCAACCAACCACACTGTACGCTATTAGACATTGCATTCTTTTTCCAATTTAGTACTGTTTATGTTCATGAGTTTGGGTGTTTTATGTTTTTCTTTTCAGACATTCCCACAGTGTCTTCTTGCCTTGTGTCCGTTGCTCCGTGTCATTAGTCCATTTCCCCCAGCTCCTTGGTTTTGCTCTCCTCACCAATGCCAGTCGGTTTGTGTTTCTCCATGCCAGATTATTCTGGTGCCACTGTGTTCCTCAATCTGCTCCAGTACCTGCTACCAGCACTGTGATCTTTCCCTGTATCATCACTGGATTTTCTAAGTTTTTTTTTGTTTTTTTTTTCTGATTTTTGAAACTTTTTTAAAGGTTAACTATTATGCTTTGTTTTAAACAAGTTAGGGTAGGTCGGTGGGCTATATAAAAACATGCCTACTTCAGCGTTTGCACAAGATCTTTCACAGATAATGGCTGGATGTTTTTTTGTTTGTTTGTTTTTGTTTTTTTTTCCAGACTGTCTCTAGCAGTAGAGACCCAAACAAAAAGTACAAAAATGTACAAAAAGTAAATTTTGCACAATAGTTTGTCACTCCATCTGTATTTGGGTCATACAACAGGTCCACCAAATGTCATAGAAACGCCACCATCGCTGCCTACAATGAAGTAAGCTTAACTACTACATAGGACTTGGAGGGTGGCGACCCAGAAAACGACCTTGTTTTAAAACGTACGCCTTGAAATTCAGGTAAAACTCAACTGAAGTTGGCCACACAGGCTTTACTGGAAAACGTTTTTTTTTTTTTTTGGTCAGAGGACACAAAAATTGATCTATTTGGATCAATAGGAATGTTTGACAGGTTCCAGGTGAGAATACACCAGCTCTCATGCATGGTGGAGAGAGCATGATGCTGTGGATACATTTTTTTTTTTTCTGGTGACACTTGTGCATTTAATGAATAAGCTCAGACACAAACTCTTCTGATAGTCCAATAATGTGAAATACACATCTAAGCTGATCTTACAGATCCTGACATGAATGGCCCATTCTCTATCCTATTGAAAACGTGTTCACTATGCCTTAAAGCCTCCTCTGTGGCAGGAAATAAAAAAGGGTTTCTCCGTAACTTGCTAAAGCATAGCCACCCAAAAGTTGGTGTGTGTGCATTTTACACATTTCAGCCTGCAAATGTAATAATCCATTCATTGTGCTGATTTGATGAAACTCAACAACAATTTTGCACTTGCGCATTCAAATCTGCTTTACAGAAATGATTGATGTTTTCGTGTAATCGCTTCACCCTGAAGAAACGCTTCAAAATGCACCTATTCAAGCCCCAAATGAATGGCATTCATGCCGACAATTAGAGTGCGTGAACTTCTCACCTGCACTGTGTGCGCATTGTACGCATAGAAGGAGGGGAAACACAAGGACAAATGCATTCATGGTTCAAACGGAGCCCTGGCACCATCAATAGGGTTGTATCTGTATCAAAACTCATTGAATCAGAAATTTTAGATTACACACTTAATCTCCCCCCCTTTTTTGTGTGCCGAGCTCATAGCAGATGCAGGGGTCCCATTGTCAGCGCAGAGGAGATGACAAGATTAATCCGAGTGAATGAAAGCGGCAGGAAGTGATGTCACCAGCGATAAGCCTTACAAAGACCACCATCAGACACCGAGAGCTACATAATTTGCGTCTCCATCTTTAGAAATGACTGTCTTCTTTTCTTTTTCTTTTTTTTGTCCCCACTCTGTTCCCGTAGCGCCTCTTATCTCTCGACAATAATTAAACCCTCGAGGGAGTATTTTATGATGGACATATAAACCTATTTAAAATGGAATTAAAGATGCTATCGTACAGAGCGGAATAATGAAATGCTTTGGGGAATCACAATCGCTATGCTGCTCTCGCCTGCTTTCTCTGACTGAATTAAAAGGTAACAACTTGCCATGTTTGAAATTACACAAGCTGCTTGACTTGAACATTGGTGATGAAAGACAAATCTGTAATTACAGTGTTGCGATGTAGAAGAAACGAACGCTTTCGCAGGGAGTTGGATTTTTTTATTTTTTGCACATTACACCGTGCTTCTGCAAAGGAAGCTCGAAATTTCTCTGATTTGAATGGGTTTTTTTTTTTTTTTGTGAAAAAAAATATTCCAAAGTTAATGAAGAGTGAAACAATTGTACCCAATTGCCCACAGTGATGTGTTCATCAAGCTCCAGAGCTCCAGGAAACAGTCTCTGAAGGAGTGCCAGGAAAATGTAGCATCGCTTTTGTTTCCAGCCGCTGTTTTTTTTTTTTTTTTTTTTTTTTACATAGAAGATCCCATATAAGCCCATCTCTTCATCCAGGTCTATTACTTCTGCTGGGTCATGGTAACCACACTAATAAGAGATGGTAGGAGCTGTTCCATTACCGTTTTTCAGCACTAATGGCACACAGCGTTCCTCTCTGATGCACAATAATGTAGTGCTTGGAGAGGGTGGGAGGCACTGTGCTATGGAGATAACCAGTATCTCATTAACAGGAGCACATTTAGCTCTCGCTCGCTCTTCCTGTCACGGATGCATAATAGGGACTTGCATGGAAAGATAAAAAACAAAACACAAAAAAAAGATTTGCTTGACCTACGAACTGCAAGTGACCTTTAGCCTTTTATTCTATAGTACAGATAGATAAGCTAGAGCATAGGGAACAATGTTTTCTTTTTGGTCTATTAAAAGAATAGGTTTGAAGTAAGGTTTAGCTAAAAGCCTTGTGATGGACTGGTGACCGGTCCAGGTTGTACCCGGCTCTGGCCCAAAGGAAAATGGACAGTGGATGGATGGTTCTGTTAAAAGGTTACATGCAGTTAATATCTTACCTGAAGTAGATGGCGCTCCTGTTGTTTGAGACATTTCCTCCATCTTTCAACATTTCCACTCGAAGGAAATGTTCGACTTTTGCCAAAAATTAAATGTAAGCTAAATAACTCCTTAAAAACGTGTACAGTGGAACGCCACTTAGGCAGCAACGGCAAAATCACCTATTTGCAAATTTCTAACTCTAAGTTATTGTCTGAACATTTTCCAATTCACCGATTTTTTTTTTTAATCTAATTTTGTCACAGAGTACATCTACAATATTCTAAGAAAATGCAGCTGTGAAATACATAGATGTTGACATTATAATGTAAAAATAATTTGCTCACTCAGCCTGATTCAGTCTTGTTGTTACTTTAACTCAGTTAAATATTTAATACACAGGCACTGTTGACAGGATAATTAGTAAATGGAGTAATAATTTACTCTGCAAAGCTAACCTGTTTAAGAGTGAGAGGAAGAAGCAAAGTTTATTAATAGTTGTGTCGTGACCACAAACCAGCGGTGCTTGAAGGGGGTCTGGTTAGCTGCTCTTTTAGAACCTGGCTGCAGAAAAATAATAATTAATTTAATTTCTTCATTAATGTGAGAAATGCATAGATGTAAAATTATTTGCTCACTCAACCTGACTCAGTCTTGTCGTTACTTTAACTCAGTTAAGTTGTATCAACCTCGTCAAGTTTAAAATACTTAATACAAGATATTGCTACAAATTCAGTTAAGTTAACTATATCTTTAGTAGTTATATTAAACAAAAAAATAACTAGTTAAAAATTACTTCAACTTACTTAAATTTTTAAAATACTACATCAAGCTGACTTAACATGAAATTTTACAATTTTGTAATTTTTTTTAAAACTAATTTCCATGATGACTAAACTTTTTAATAATTTTTTATTTAATTTTTTTTTTTTACCATGCTGGCTGGTGTTAGCAAAGCTGGTGTAATACCTGGATGCCTTGGACTTGAACATCAATTTCTCCATGGTTTTCCACAGCTAACTTCACGGACCTAATGTACGACTCTTTTGAATTTGTTTTTGCCTACTTTCTCTGCAGTAATGTTGGCCGATGAGGCAAAAACGCCTCAGCAAATGTGTCTGGTAAAAGCCACGAGTTCCACTACCTTCACCTTTTGACCTCGTGCTCTAACTAAAGTCACACTACCGTGTGGGCGGAGCGATCTTTCCTTGGCGCCATGTCAGTTGGAGTTGAGTCATCTTTGGACTTCACCCTCCAGATATTGTGTATCTGCCTCAGCCTCCATGACCAACTAATTTTGATTTACGCTAAATGACGACAGCCAGACTCTCTTCCACAGCAGGAGCAACGCTTACTGCTTCTACCCTTTTATCGGAAGCCCACTACAACAAACCTGAGCTACTCCTTCAAGTCCTCTCTGTTTCTGTGGTGGTTAAAAGGCATACACAAAGCCTTGCTTCCATTGTCTGGACTAAGATGCAGTCTGATCTTATGTAATCTCTCCACTTCACCGCTCTGATGGGTTTTATCCCTCATGGAGGCAATTTGCGCTGTCACTGGGCTTTCCATTTCCCCAACATTAACTCTCGGATTTAAAACTCATTCCAGCTGTAATTCCACTGTTAAGCACCTTTCTTCCCCTTCCCCAGGTTGCAGCTTCTCACAGACGCAAAATCACATTCCCAGGCATACGTCACTCGTCGTGACCTTCTGGTTACTCCGCGTGGTTTAACTGAAGGAAGAGAGAATTGCACTAATAGCCCTCTAATGAAATTTGAAAGATGTGCATTTTGTTGAAGTGCTGTGATCTCTAGTGGAAAAATAACAAAGACACGATGCTTTTGAGTGTCCTTTTCAACACAAAGAAAGAGATTCTGAGATTCTCTTTTGACAAGCAGCTCACATTCAAGGCAGCAGAGGAAGAGTTTGGATCATTAGGGACATTAAATAATGTGTTGCACTCAAAGACTGAATCATCAAATATTCATGGAAACCAGTCTGCACTTGTGTTTGAACACTTTTTTTTTTTTTTTTTTCCACAGACACTTTCCTCTCTTCGCAACCTTATAATTAATTAGAGTTTGGGGTGAAAATCCTCCAGAAGGTCCATTGGAACATTAACATTTACTAAGCATGATGATTTTTTTTTTTTTTAAGGCTAGCTATATGCTATTGTGAATGTAAAAACAACAACAACAAAAAACCTGTCAGAAATGCAGCAGCCTAGCAGACAGAACCGTCAATGCATTTGCCATCCTTCACTGCCTGATTGGTTGTTTGTTAGTATTAATTCCTACTGTTATTAAAAGGAGCCATTGAAGTCTGTTACGTAGCATGAAGTGTTTCATATCATCGCGGGAGTCTGACGGCCTTGCGACCTCGAGAACAGACTGGATCTGAGTTCTCCGTGTGACGGTGGCTCCGCGTTTCTGTTCAAACCTTTCAAACTTTTATCCGATTCTGTTTGGGTACAGCCACAAACATTAGCATATTTTATTGGAATTTTATGTGAGAGATGTGTAGTTTAAAAAAAAAAAAAAAATTACAAATAAAATTCAGAAAAATGTGGCAAGTGTATGTATTCCCATTTACTTTATTAGCCCTAAATAAAATCCACTGTAGCCAATTTTTATTTTTTTAAAAGCTACCCTGATTTGATTTCTTCTTTCTTTCTATATATCAAATCTCTATTTAACCAAATAAAAACCCTTTGAGATCAAAGCCTCTTGACCTGGCCAAGTCAGACAAGACAGGTAAACATAAATAACAAAAATCCGCAGCTTTATAAATGCCAACAATTTGACAGTAGTTGTGACAATACCAATTTGAAAACCAGTGGCGATTTAATATTTAATACATGGGCACTGGGCACACATGGGTAATTAGTAAATGGAGTAATAATTTACTCTACAAAGCTAACCTGTTTAAGAGTGAGGGGAAGAAGCAAAGTTTATTAAAAAGTTTGGTCGTGACCACAAACCAGCAGGGCATGAACGGGGTCTGGTTAGCTGCTCTTTTAGATCCAGGCTGCAGAAAAAGAATTATTTATTTAATTTCTTCATTAATGTAGAATTTGAAAAACAGGATCCAGTCAAGTTTTGGAGTTTTTCCAGTTGTGCCTCTCGTTTGTGATTCTTCCATTATTTACCTTCCATTTCAGTTTATTTTCTGTCTTAATTTTCTTACTCTCATTGTGTTTGTGGATTTGTTTTGTTTCAGTGTTTATTTCTGTTTGCCGGTTCAGGTCTCCTTCCTACTTTGTTTTCCGTTTCACCCTCAGCCTGCCCTCCTGCTCCCCTTCCCAGCTGTTTATCATTTCCCAATTAGCCTCTCCCTGCCCCCCTTCCTCAGGTGCATCTACTCGCCTGGCGTTGGCTCGTCTGGTTCCTTTGTCATTTCCATCTCTCCGTCAGTATTTAAGCTCCTCTTCCCCTTTCACTCTCTGCTGGATCCTCCGTTATCTGTTCCAGTGTGTGTGTTTTTTTTTGTTTTTTTTTTTTGTTCCCGTTCTCATTAAACACTTCACTGTTACACTGTTGCCTCTGTCCCGCTCCATTTGGGGCCTCGATATCGCTGTCACGACAGATCATCGGAACGTCCACGTCTTCCTCAGGCTGCAGTTCCACACACAGACAAAAATGCTTTAAGAGAGAAGAAGAGATTTACAATAAAGAGTGAACTCTGGCTCAAGGCGTACCTGCCTTACACAAACGGATAAGACCAACGACGCAAGAAACCACACAAAACTACATCTGAAACAAAGTGATACCATCTCATGTAGTGTCAAAGGTCAGGGCAAAGGAATGAGCTTGGTGACTTGTTCTAAAGGCGGACAAAGAAGAGGCTTTTTTAAACGCGTGCTGCACACGTGAAGATATGAGTCGGCGTGTGTCGCTGCACATATGGTTGTTATTGTTGCAACTCGCCCACCCCTCCCAGCAGTCTGTCATCATTTCCAGTATCACAGTAATTTTAAATGAAGCGTGCGAAATGCCAACCCTCCATGTTTTCAATACAGGATGTGTATTCACTGCAGACAATCCCCTCCATCGGTCCACTGAATTTTTTTAATTTCTTTTTGTCCCATGCTGTTGGTCCGTGGTGCTCTGAATGCAAGAGGCCAGAATTTTTTTTTTTTTTGGCTTACATGCACAACAGTGTTTAGAGGAAAATGAACACAGCACAGCACCTGGAACGCACCACCCATCATAACAGCATACATGTCAGAGTAGCGTTCGTGCAGCTAACGCGCACACACATTCTACAGGTCTGCCGCGTTTAGAGGAGCTGTCAGGTCAGCGGGACACTTTCCTTCACAAGATGGGAAAAGTCGATGAAGCTAAATACGGGCTAGTCCAGAAAAAAATCCTAATCAAAGCTTGGAGACCGGGGATGGAGTTCACCTTGCAGTAGGACATTCACCCTCAAAACGAATCCATGTGTTAGAACGGTCTAGTCCAAACGCCGTACCTACATCCAAATGAGACAAAATGGCAAACCGATGTTAAATCTCAAGAAAAAAAAAAAAATTGGTGCAGTGCAATTAAGGAGAGATGCGAGTCGGCCAGTTGCTCTCCAGACTTCCAGGTGGTTTTTTTTTTTATTATTTTTTGGGCACCTGCAGTTAATCGCATTGAAAGTTGTTTCTAAGAAGTATTGCGAGTAAAAGGAGATAGAATACAAAATCACTCTGAATTTTTCAAATAATTTTGAAAACAACTTGTCATTTTCCTGCTACTTCACGAAGATCTATCTCTTTAAAACGCAAATAGACGTAAATACGTTTGCGAGGCTCCCAACTGGTGTAGAAACTAACTTCCCTCGGCTGTCTCCGAGATTTATAATTTGACTGCGAGCTCCGCCGGCTGCAGTATCGATCCCTCCTATGGTCTATAGGCAGCACATGGCCACGCTGCGCAGGAATCATACTTCACCACATTGCAAGAAAGAATGACCACCATCTCTCACAACAGACCGGTCAAGTCATCCATTTTAGCCTGCAGTACAGAAAATGAGCCAGTCCGTGAGCAATGGCTGTCCCGCCATGCTTCTGAGGTCAGCGGTGCAAGGATTTTTGCTAATCTATATCCGAGATGTTTACAGGAACTCTGAGCTGCAGGTTGGTCCGTGTCAATGAGGATTACAGTCCCGCTGCAAAGAACGTAACCCGAAGCCACGAATCGGCGTCGTTCTGCAAGAGGAAAAAGTCATAAATCCTCCGACCTCCATCCAAGTTTCATCTGCAGTGCACGATGAGGGTCAGAGGGGAAAAAAAAAAAAAAAAAAAAAGTGTCTCGGCAGAGTTTTTAGATGGAGAATTAAAACAGAGGGTCGGAAATAATGCAGATCACCACTACGAGTGAGAACTTCAGCAGAGGGAGTACAATCATATTAACTCTGGCAGGTCATGCAGACGTATTGATCTGCGATGGGAGTTCACCGGCAATGACCTTCATGATTTGTGCACTATAATTAAATATGCATTATTACAGACTTTTCCTGTGCGCACGGATGAGGAAACATTTGGAAAATGTCAAGTCCTCCGCCGTTCTGGGTTGTTGACAAACCCGAAGGAACAAACGCTGCTAAATTTAGATTTCTCCATTTTCCCCGTTTCAGAATGCAGTGTTCGTACCACTGTGAAATAATGAGGCGTTATTGTTCCAGCGAATAAAAGTGTTTTAATCAAAATGTAGATCCGATAATAACAATTACGGAATTCCCCCGACTAATAACGCCAAAAAAGCTTTAAAAGTTTCATCTTTGTGAAATTTCACACGGACATTTTAATCACCTCGTTACCTTCATGCTGCGTTCAGCGGGGAAATGGAGGTTATTACACGCAGCTGCCGTGGCTCACAAACAAGCGAGGTGCTCTAATAACATAAAAAACAAAAAAGACAAAAGCAGAACAGAATTGAGGGTATGTAATGAAATGCATTTTCATTTGGGTGCAAATGGACGAAACTTGCTTAAAAGAAAAAGTGGGGAAAAATATATATTTCTCTTGCTGTCTCGGGCTGGTTTGACTTTCAGGTTAAAATAAACCTTTGCTGCTTCCGTTCTCGCACCATTACTGTGGGTAAAACATTTTTCCTCTGCGCACACCTTCCCTTCTGAGGTGCACAAAAAAAATGGCTCTGGAAAATATGCTTCTCCAATTCCACGTGGAAGGTAGGTGTGGATGAAAAGAGCCCTGCGATAGCCTCTTCCTCACTCTTCTTATTGTTCCGTGCTGTTTTAATGGCCGGCGCAGATAAGGAGTAAACACCGAGCCGTCGGAACTGCGGCCCGACAACACTTGTGGTTATGGATAAATCTGTCCAGAGGTGAATGGGCTTCATATGAGAGAGAGCAACAACGACTGTTTTTCCAATGATTGAACTTTTGTCATGACGTTCCAGCGAAAGCAGTGATTGATTCCCCCCAAATTAATATGAGATTTGTGAACTTAATGAGTGCAAACTGTGTCAGTGTGGGGAAATTATTTGTGGACATGCCAATATTGACATTATGACGGCTGCAGCTGTTGTACACTTTTGCCCATGTGGGTAATGTATACATAATGACTATGTGGGAGAAAGTGAGGCTTACAAAACCACTGCATGGCCTGATGAACTGGCTAGTTTGGTGCAAATAGTTTCTAAGTCTCTAAGATGTTAATTTCAGACATTTTCTGGATACATAATCATACATATCTTTATTTAAGGAGCCTAATTTTAAGCTGCAGTCTGTACCATCACTACTTTTTTGTCCTTTTCCGTCATATGGTAAAGTTAGTGCCTCTTTTTGATGTTCCAAACGTAACATTATCACCCTTCAGAAACTTTTAGTTTTTTAAAATTTGAACACATTTTTACCGTCTTCTCAAATTTAAACATTCGATTTTTGAGGGCCGCAATTTGAAAACGTTGAAATTATTACACCCACCATCTAATAATTAGATTTCAGTCCAAGCAGAGTCCACAATGATCTATTTTATAATAGATAAAATATTTTTTTTTTAATCAGCTTTCCCCTTGTAATTAGAACTCTTCAAGGTAGAAATTACTCTTAAAATGTAAAACTGAATAGCGTTCTGAATGCCTCCTGACATACTTTGGTGGCTATAGAAAACCTTGCTCTACAGTTCTGCTCAGAACTTTCATAATGATGACTTTGAAAAAGTAATTACATTATTATAAGGGAATTCAAAGCGTATCGCATTTGTTTTTTTCTCAACACTTTCGCTTTTTTGACACTGATGTACTGAATCGGTTGCTTTTAAGCGCATATTTCATGTGTCGAAATGCAAAGACGCATTTCAGAAAGATATGCTTCCTTTAAACATCTTTTTTTTTTTCTTTATTATTTTTGATCTTCACATTTTCTAAACCCCCATTCAGCGTTCAGGGATAACTGCATCAAACGGACATATCTGTGTGCTGCTGTGTCTGTTTACTCGGAACATTCTGTTGACGAGGGCCAGGAATGAGCTCGCTTAGAAGAACTATGGGCAGATGATTAGACGGTTTGATTAGTAACGCTAATTCAGCCCACACTCGTGACTTGCGTGAACCCAGGCAGCCAAGATGGGCTCTCGTCTGGCGAAGTTGTTGGTAGCACTTTGGCTAAGTACAGGAGGGATGGACCGAGAAGGCATCGGTTGGTAGTTTTAGCTTTTATAATCTTTAACCGCGGCATCTTGGCAAACTGTCACATTCACTACATCTTTGTTATACCAAAGCCGATACTCCTCCAACACATTATGTCTAATTAGCTCCTTTTTAAAGGCCTGGATTTTGTGATAGGCCATATATCTGCGTGAAACATCCTTTCCGCCGCTCGCATCACAAACCGGAACAAGCCGATTGATTCTGCTGGCACAATTACCTTTCCTGAGCTGAGCCGGAGGGCGGCTGGGGGACGAGGGAGTGGGGGGGTCGAAACGTATTCATCGACAAAGAATTCAATTCCCCCCTCCGAGGTGTGGACGAGGCGTTGTAAGGGATGTACTTGCTCTTGTCAACATCATTTTCACTCGCTCCCTCGTACGCTTGCACCTCTCTCAATCTTCTAATGCTACTTCTCTGTGAAGTTACTGTCAGCTTCGATCCGTCACGCTCGGACCGCCTCTGTTCGCCGTCCAACAGATTGTCCGGGATCGTTATGTTCTTAGTCGCTTTCGGTGGTGCGTTCTGCTGGAACCCGGCCACTGCAGAGCCTTGCTTGACGCCGATCTTCTGAAAATTCACGTGTCCGCGACTTGGCGCCAGCTTGAATCTCACACCGGCGCTGTGCCCTGAGCTGTCGAGGTGGTGGGGGGCGAGGGGGGTATACATGTTGAGTCCTGACTGCCGCGGCCGCCTCTGGACTGGGACTCGGATCAGGTTGTTCTGGCAGCAGGTTGGACTTTCAACCCCTCTGTTAGGGACGTGTAGGAGAATTAGCAGACAAAAATGCCACAATAGAAGCACCAAATTTGAAAACAAGCATATTTAATGTTGTTTCATTTCGAAAGAGAAGAGAAAAGCAACAATTACTCTTACAGCTGCTTAAAAACAAAATATGGTGATTACTGAAATTAAACAAGTCAAATAACATTGTTACAATTTGATTGTACCACATCAACTGCAGCAAACATAAAACATACACCCACTACATTTAACAGCTTTCAGTGCTTATTGCATATATTATATTGTTCTTATAATAGCTTTAAACTGTGTTATATATATCAAATTAGCCGGTAAATTAGTCCATCTGGAGTTGGCTTTTTAATAGTAACTTATCAAGATTGGAGTTGAATGGAGGCACATTTATGTATGAACAGTTCAAACTCACTGCTTCCTTGTGTGACATGATTCCTTTAGTTTTCCTCCTGGAACGACCTAAAGAAGAAATTCCTTTATATTTTTCCATGAGGAATCGGTCAAGATGTGATGTGAGAAATGTGGTTCATCCTTTGGCATGATTTCTGGATGCCTCAAGCGTCCATGTTTGTCAGTTTAACCAAACGTATGCAAGAATAATGGGGATGTCCAGGCATCATATTGTTCAGGGAGTAACTAGATTCTGGTACATGTTAAATGTTTAACAATCACCGAACAGAAGAAAAATACCTTGTGAAAATGCCAGTAAGTTGGTGAGTCAGTGTTCACAGTGATATAATCCTGGACCAACATGAGAGTGAAGGGTCCCGACCGATGAACAGTCCGTTAGTCCAGAAGCGACATGTAAACAAAGATTTCACTTTCATTTTTGCGGACATGTTCACTAAATACGTCTGTTATGATTTGAGCCTTTGCACGCATCTCATGTGTTCATTTTTTCCCTTAATGTGGATTAAGAGGTACTTGGTTTCTGTAGAAATTCACCCATAACGCATTATGGAAATGACAGGAACAGCAGTTACAAGTTTGCAGCTTGAGACCAAATGTCATTGTGCTTTTGTATGTGGATTTGCCAATAGCTCTGTCTACACACTGATACAAAAGTACTGCAGTTAATTTGTTTTGCATGGAGCTTAGTGGGGGAGGCTCTTTCAAGGTAAAGCTTATTAACACTGTGCCATGCGTATATGTTAAATACTTTATATTGTAGGTAATGTAACCTTCAGAGAAAAGAGACAATTAAAACAACTCCCTACTGTTTCTATAATAGAAATATATAAACGCTTAATTTAGACAAGAGCTACTATATAAATCTAAATTGTGCTGGTTTCTTGTCTGAAAAATATCGGTGACTGGACTTGATTAAAATTTCTAATCAAGTTAATTACAAGGTCTATAATTAATGTCAACAAAATAAGCAATATTTTCAATTCAACCCCCCCCCCCCCTTTGCTGCTAAATTATTGAATAGGCATCAGAACTGCAAAACAAGAAGATTGTCTTTAACGTTGTCTAGGTTACTCAGTTAGAAGAAAGATGCAAAGTGCTATTATACCCCTTTAGTTATTAGCTGTTTCAGCAGCATCTGATCATTCATGGAACTAATTTTGAAAAAAAAAAAAAAAAAAAACTTACATTAAACATTTCCCACCGTACATGTGCTAAAAGAGGGATAACCCCCCCCCCCCCCCCCCCCCCCCCCCCCAAACTTTTTTTAAAAAAAAAAAGAAATACCCTTATCTTCGTGCTTGGCTCGCCCCTTTGGGAAATAAACCAATCTA
>CAEGAE010030421.1:0-59299 GCA_903067095.1 Girardinus metallicus | reverse complement strand
CTCCCAGGCCGAACTTGAAAACTGGACGTTATGCTGCTAACACTTAGCTTTCGTCAACAACTCAGGCGGAAGTGAGAGAGTAAATAAAGTCCCGGCCGGAACACGGTGCGCTAAATAATAACACATAATATAACGAGGCTTCCAGGCAGATCAGTTTTCCTCGAGGAATTTTAATAATCGAGGTACTGGAATCACTCGAGGAATCGTCTCAGCCCTAGTACCTGAAACTTAATATTTTGTTCCACAACCTTTTGAGGCAATCAAATGATTTCTGTAACAGTCAATGAGTTACACCAAAAAACACAGTGACCATTAGTCACGATTTAAATAGACATATTGTTTGATTGCAATACTTAAGACACCTAATTAAAGCAAACGCCATTGTCTAACATGTCCATATCGTCACATTATCTTCAATCTTTTCAAGAGGTACCATCGCTTTTGTCCAGTTTCGGTTTATTTCATTATCTTGTTTTTTTTTTTTATAATTCTGTTGAACCACATTTCGAAAGCAATGACAATCTTTATTGGTTATTTTTGTACTTACCATTACTTTTGCCAGTTTGAAAATATTTCAAACGATCATTGTGTGGTCTCTTTCGAGAATACCAACAATGTTGTGCACGTGTGTACACCAAGTTACTTACTCCCGCCACCACACCCACAAAAAACATCTTACCTGCACAACATGATTGTATATAGTCTTGATCTAGAATGTATTCATGCCCTAACATATTTACTCAAATGATCATATGAAAAAAAAAACTGTCAGACATCGGAACTAACAGCAGTAACTCATTAGCTAAGGCAGTGCAACACGAGGCAACACAATGGACGAACGGGGAATTAAATTGAAACTATTGCCTCTACATCGCTGCTTGGACAATTTTTCTTTGCGGGTTGCTTACCTTACACATTCAGAACGCGTAAATGTTGCCAAACTTTAACAAGACAGTTGGCTCCCGCTTTCAACATTTCACTTGTCCCATGTTGTTTACGGAAGTGACGTTAGTCTTTCGTTTTCCAGTCAACGTTTTCGTGAGCGCCCCCAGCAGGACTGACGCAGAGTTTGGCTTAATGCTATGAAAAATCAAAGTTTGCTTTCTTGGAATTCTAGTGTTTACAGACATTTATACGTAAGATTTAAAAAGTACATATTGTAAGATGAGCAGACCGGCAACCTGGTTAGTATTCCATATTTAGTTTCAAAATAGACATGTGTAAAAGCATTTCTCAATTCAATTGTATTAAACTGTGGAAAACTACCTTCAACTTGATGGTTACTCTGTATTTATGATTTGTTAGAAGTGATGTTTTGGCTGATCTGACCATATTATTATTACAGCATGAGTCATAAAAGTTTTCAGATTGGATTCAATCTTAAAGCAAATTTTCCTTTGATGAAACAATGGCCAGATTTTTATACCACATATTACAGTGCTGCAAATTAATCATTATCACAGAGGTATAATGAATTTTTCGATACCACATGATGTATAACATGTGGTATAGCAATACCACATGTTATACAAAACTATTTCTGAAAAGGCATTGGCATCAAAACCACTTAACAAAACTCAATAATTAGTAATACAGTAATGATAGTTTAAAAATTAGATATGAATATATCAAAAAGGAGCAGCCCGGTCTGCATTTCAGATTCCAAAAACTAAACGCTTATACTTATAGTTCAAGCAAGAGTCAATTAATGAGACAAGTACAGAAGCGATGACTGTTAATGTGAAGAGCAATTTCACTACTTTAATATGTTTAAGGACATGACAAATACAACCACAGGATTTTAAGCAACTTTAAGTTTTCACATTTATTTCTTTGTACAGTTTATATATATATATATAAACTAAAATAAATTGCCAACATGCAACGCCTGAGTATCAATCATAGCAAGTTCCTCATCGTTCACCCATTCATCCTCCACCAGAGAATCAGTCGCTTTTGGTCTAGCAGTCTGTACAGGCTTTAAAGTGCTAGGAGGCCCAGACCTTCGAGGAGGGTTGAATGTTTTATTTACACAAGGAGACACCACTGAGCCCAGGGGGGAAATGGGTGGTGGAGACGGGATGCGAGAAAGATAATCCAAAGCTCTTTTTCTTTTCAAGCTTTTGGGGTCTTTTTCTGTTGAAGATGTAGCAGCAGGAAGGTTACTGCTGACAGGTGTAAACGACCCGAGGCTTTTGACTGGTTTCAGAAAGGCCACCTGCATGAAAAGATGTTTTCAGCTCTCATTAGGTATCAAGTGGTTAGAACAAATATACAGAGCCTTGTAAAGGTATTCCTACCCCTTCATCTAGTTACATTTTCAGAAGATACAATCACACTTTTCTATGTATTTCATGAATCAGACTAGCACAACAAAGCTAAATTGTGACATTTAAGCAAAAATAATGAAAAATGTAAAACATTTTTACAAATTAAATTATGAAAAGCCAAGCTGAAACAAGTATTCACCCACATTTACCTTGACATTATTAGTTATGTGTAACTGATATCTTTGTAAGTCATCTAACAAGAAAACAAGAGTCCACCTATGGGTAATTTTTCTCAGTGTAAAACATCAGTAGGATGTGAATCCTGGCCATGAGACCCTTGGTTGACTGTGAAGAAGCTGCAGACTACTTCTGCTCAGATAGATTTATCAACCAATAACCATAAGCAAGCACTCCACCCATTTCTCCACTTTACTGTTATGTACTAATATGTGTTGATCTAACACATCATATCCCAAAAAATACTAAGATGTTTGTTGTTGCAACATGATATATAATAGAGCGACTGAGGAGGATGGATACTTTACTAAGGCACAATATCAACTCACATTTGTCTTTGAGTCTTGTCTTCTTGCAGCGACTGGCGTTTGAGGTTGTAAAGATGAAAAGCAGGATCCATCAGACTTGATTAAATGGGCAAGCTTTTCCTCAGCAGTCAAAAAGAAGTTGTCCTGACCCTAAAACAATGCAAACAACGACATTAAAGCTACTTGGTACTTAGACCAACATGATGAAAATAAAACTGAGAAAGATTAATAGATCTTATGTGTGATTTGGATGCAAGAAAGTGTACAGAATCAGGAAACAGTTTGTAAAGCAAGTCAGCTTCAGAGGAGACTTTCAGTTTCCAGCACTGTACCTGGACCACGTTTTTGAGTTGGTCGAGGGATTCCTGTAGATGAATCTCCTTGGGGTTTGTAGAGAAGGCAGTCAGATCCCCAGCATACAGAACTGGAGTGGGGTGTAGAGACTGGCCTCTCAGCTGCAGGTTGCTCAGTGCCAAAAGGATACGTGGTTTCACTATGTCTTCAAGGCCGGCCTGAGACAAGCTGCTGAAGCAGCGCACTTTCACAAAATTCTTTTTCCCATCAACCAAATAAAATGCAGGAGAGGGACCTGTGTATGAATATGCAGATCAACATATAGTCAACAATACAACTAAGAGCAAAGGAAGAAAAAAAGGCGCTTACCCTGTTGATCTACAACACTGATGACTAATCCTGTGAGATCAACTTCTCCACACAGAGGCTTGAATTCCTCATTCTGAAGTTCTACAAAGTCTGTGGAGACTCTTTGCCGAAAATGCGAAGACACCCATTCTTGAGACACCTGAGTGAAAAATGTAGTCAAGTCATTGAAAATATTTCCTTTATCAGTTTTAAGTTAAAGATGGTCTTTTGTGTAATACAAAACCTGAAGTTCCTGGAACTGTGTCTTCTTCGTCCCGGTCAGCTGAACAGTTTCAACGCTGCTACGTTTCTTTCCGTCAGATGCAACAAGGTTATAAACTTTGAATCGACGACCTTCCTTCAGCAAAGACTGGAGGTCTGAAGAAGGCCGCCAAAGGTTTAACTGATAAACTACAAGATGCAAGGAAAAAGAAAAAAAGGATATTTACACACAAGGATGAATAAGTTAAAGTGACAGAGATAAAATAAAAAACACCACAACAAGACAGACCGCAGCTGGACTGAATCCTTGAGTCAGCGATGCAAAGTCTCCATACAGGTGTCACGTCTCTTTTTGGACAGCTCACTTCATTGTCCTCTGCATCCAGAGCACGCCGATATCTGTCTTGCAGCTCGGCCTGCTTCTTCTCCATCACTGAGCGCCTGTAGGCCTGAAGAGTCTCCAGCTGTTGTTCATTTAAATGAGCCTAAGACACAAATATAAGCAAGTTTGTTAGAAATGATCACAAGGGAAGCAAACTTAAACATTTGAAGAGAATTTCACGTTACCTCCAGGTAAGCAGGGTCATCTCCAACTGCTTCATACAAGTCTTCTCCTTCCTGCAAGTTCCCAATATCCTGCTTGCCAACCGTTTGCCTTCTGCGCTGACGTTTGATACTCCCTGAATGTGACAACATGTTATAGCACCTCCACATTTAAATTTCCTATTAAAAGTGGAATTTAGAGCAGCTACCTTCTTCTTCTTTTTCAAATTCGGCTTGAACCTTGGCAAACAGCAACTCTACTGCTTTCTGTTTGTGGCTGTTGAATCGTCTCGCCTCCTTCTCTTCTGCCCGAACGGACCGAAACACAACACCTCCGTCTGATTTCCTCTCCATCCACTGAAAAAAAACAGAAGAAAAAAAAAAACATACAATCAGCAGGACAAATAGTTATGGAGCATCCACAAATATGAGTGAAGAAATACAAATAGGTTTTTCTCTACACACCTGCATGGGATAGCTTCTCAGTATGAAGATATCAACACATCCTATTGGGCCTCCATTACTGTACAAGCAGGAGACTGGAAGCAGAAATGGTCTTGGATCTGTGTGAAATCCCAGCTTAGCATCCCACCGTGCACGCCTAGTGCTATTGGCACATATCTAAATAAAAACGACATGTTATCTATTTCAGTGTGAACAACATAATAAAAACTCTACTCTGGGTTATTCAAGTACCTTCAACATTAAAGAATCCGGTGCCTCCAAAGGGGAGCAACCATCTTGTGATCCCATCAGTTGCGCTCCATGGATTATCAATTTGCCACCAACAGCAAGCCGACCTTTGTGAAGCATTGCAGTCAATGGTTCATCCAGCTGAGCTTTGATGGCATACCAGCCATCTGTAAGCCGCACGACCGCAAATGGAGTTTCCACCTTGGTTTCAACACTCTGTGACATCTTGGTGTCGCTGCAGCTCTGTGCATGTAGGAGCTGACCTTTAGAGATGATCTCACAGACACAGAGAACAAGAGTTTTGGCCGGCGTATCATCTCTTTCCATGATCTTCCTCAAAGCTGGTCTGTGGCTGTGGTCCACTTCTACATCATATCTGGAAATAAAAGAAAATTATTTATCAGAAGATTTCTCAATGTTTGTTTTTCAAGCTTTATATGATTTTTAGTTCAAAATTCCATGCTTCTCTAGACTCAGATTGATTTTTTTCAAACTAAATTCCAGCACAAAAATTACGCTGAACTATGATGCGAAGCAATATCATAATTTTTTTTAGCATCTGAACGAACATACATCATAAATATTTCAAACTGCACAATAACTTTTAAAAAATGGCAAAAGTTAGTGAGTAAACAGTCAACATAGAACAGGAGTTTCTATTATTTATCAGCCATTTAAAGCAGATTCAGTTTAAGAACTAAATGTGCGTTTTAAAAATCCTGATCTTGTAAACTCTACAAACCAAAAAAGCAGTGTAATAGCTGCACTTCTTTACATAAAGTTGCATTGTATCTCCAAGTTCTGTCAGCTGCTCAAAAACACTCGAGAATTGCAAAATATTACAAAGTCTCAAACCAAAGATAAAAGTATACAATTTAAAGAAAAAAGACTTATAAAAACCACTTATTTATTTTAGAAATTCAAATATTTATTTTATGTAAACATTTTTGCTTTTTTAATTATATTTTTGAAAGATCAAAGTTTGAGTACACAAACATCATCTTTGTGTACTCAAAGAAGCATTTTCTGAAATTTTATTTTATTATTAAATAAAAAATTGGATAAATAATCAGATATTTTAGATTAATTTTTAGCAACAGACTAAAATTATTACAAAAATTAAGACTAAGCGTTTTACTTTTTCCAAAAGAAAATTAATATTTATGATGCTTATGACATTTTAATAAGGAATCATTCATTTATATTAATTGACAAACTAATGTTTAACAAAGTAGTGTTCAGCTTGTTGCTAAAGTAATTATGATTAGATAATCACAACATTGCAGCTGTAAACGTGTGTAACTTCGGTAACCCACATGTACCTGTACTTAAGCTGGAGGAGAACCTGCTCTGGGGTGAGGCAAAGGCTGCCCATTGTTTCTGGAAATGATTTCTCCATGGAGGCCTGCTTCCACACAATCCACCTGTAGTGATTGTACACCCACTGCTCACTGATCAGTTTGGGATCCACTCCACAAGTGTCACATAATGCTCTGTGGAAAACAGTTCAGCATATTAAGCAAAAAGTGACCAAAGATAGGCGGCTGTACCCAATGTGATAATTACTCTAAAACCAGGGAATTTCATTAATACCTATAGAATTCTTCTTTTCCTGCTGTCCAGTCATCACTGGGGATCAACCAGCCTCCGTCAGCGAGTTGAACACCACCTCCATCTGCTAACGTTTCTTGTTTGACAAATAGCAGCAAATTGAAGCGAAACGATTCAGCGTTCTCACCGGTGATCTCTGGAACATACTTATGGACTCCATACTCATACAGCTGAAACAGAACAACATATAAATTAAGTGCTACTGGCAGGAAACAATATGAGTTAGAGAAGAAGAAGATGTCAACGTTGTGGCCTTGCCTCTTGGGCCAAGTATCTTGCTGGGATATTTCCATTGACTGCAGCTTTTAATGGGATTCTCGCCACCCCTGAAGTTTTTGTCAGAAATAAGCTCCCAGGCAGTGGTCGAATGGTCTGCCGCTTCTTTTTCCTAATCCTCATGTCCTGCATGTCCCGGGCCAGTCCAATGTTCTCAGTCCTGTCTATTAATAGATTTCATTATTCTACCAATATTACACAGGAAATCCAGAGCCTTTTAAGTAGATTTACATTAAAAATATCACTCTACCTTGGCTTCCGGAAAGCTTGTCATCCACATGTAGCAATTCAATAGAGCTGACAGATCCCACCTTTAGAGGAACACTTTGATAAATCATCTTAGTGTTTGAAGTGTTGACTAAAGTGACAACTTTTTCACAGCTTTGGTTTGTTTTAGGAAGTGGAGCATCTGTTTTGCTGTTCGTCTCCAAACATAAAGAGTGATGCTGCTTATTGTCCTCCTGTTGTTTAGGGGAGGTTTCTTGCTGGACAACCCTTTGTTTTTTGAACGGTGGAACAAAAGCAGGCACTTTTTTGCGGTCTCTGGGCTCTGGTTTATTGGGTGTATCTCTCCTTGCGTTTTTGAAAAATGGTGGGACAAATGTTGGCATTCTGCAGGCTGCAGATCGACCATCTCCTTGGTCAGAATGCGGCATTTGTATTGTCCTTTGTAATCTTGTGTCCACAAAGCTTTTTGCATCCCTGTGGAAAATAACAATACATCACAAGAGGATGGTCAAATCTATCATTCTTTTGGTAAACACAATTTCCAGCAACTCAAATAACTTACCTGTTTGGCTTCGTAATGTTTGGATGAAGAAAGGCACCACACCTGAAAACACTTCTGTCCATTATCCCTTGATGAAATATGAAAAATGTAATTTAAAATTTAGAATATATTCAGTTTTAGAAGAGCAACAGAAGTACGAGTGTTTTACCATTTGGTCCACTTTTCACTGGGTGGAGTCCTGAACCACGTGAATTATCAGCGGTTCTGTCAAATTCTTCCAGTAACCTTCTTTTAGAAGGTGGCTGAGCTACATTACAACAGTTAAGAAAACCATCTTAGCTTTTACACAACAGGGCAACAGTTCAAAAGATTTTACCAAAAGTCCTCAAATTTAATAAACTACAAATGAAAATTCATATTTAATAACAAAAGTATTTATTTATTGAACCATTTAAGATGCAATACTTACCAGTGAGATCTTCAGCACTTCTCCTTTTCCTCCCTTTGTCCTCTTCAGCTGATTTTTTGTTTAATTGTTGGTCATCTAGCAGCTGTAAATTTTCTGAAGTCATCAACAGACTTTGACCAACTAGAACTTCATCTTCTAGTAAGGCTTTTGTGCAATCTAAAGCTTCTTGGGCAAGAACCTTGTGCTGTGTTTCTGTACAGCCAGTGAGGTTTAGCAACTGAGATTTTGGGTCTGAAGATTTATTTGTCTGTATAATGTTAGATCTCTGGTTGCTGCTTTTAGTATTTAAATTGCAAATTGACAAGTGTGACTTTTCTTCTATGTGGTCATCACTTTGGCTGTCTGCTGCTGAAGGTAATGACTTCACTCCAGTGCTAAAGAAAGTCTTTGCTTTCTGTAAGGCCTCATGTGAAAATGGTTTACCACTGGCAGCAAAAAAACGAGTGCTCTCCTCATCTGCTTTGTTTTCACTAAACAGAAGTTTTGTTCTCGACAGAGCTTCAGCTGAAACAACAACAGTTTTCCCACTTGCCGTCTGAAATCCACCTTCATTCTGTTTTGCTTTGATGGAACCATTTTCAGGCTTTTCACAAATACTGCTGGTATTTGTTCTGAGTTCGGACATGTTTTCCTTTATGCTGCCACTTTCATTAACGGGTGCCGTATTAGTTTGTTCTGATGACTTTTCACTGTTACTGTCTATAGTCCAACCTTCCTCTTGGTTAAAAAGATTATCTGCATCTTGCATTGCTTTTGTTAAAGCTAAATCATCAACTTCTTTAAAGAGGAATTTTGCCCTTTGAAGATTTTTTTGCGATACAGCAACTTTTTCTCCCTTTGCGGTTGTAAAACCACAACATATTTTCTTAGTTTTGCTTCGACTGTCTTGTTTCCCATCAGCTTTTACTGTCTGTGAAAAATCTGGGTCCTCCGTACTGAAGGTGATGTCACCAAAGAGGGATTTTGCCTTTTGAACAGCCTCAGTGGAAGGTGCCATTGGTTTACCGCTGGCAGAATGAAATCCACAGTTTCTGAGTGAAAGAGTAGAAGACTTGGATTGTGATGACATTGCATTTGTTTTATCCTGAATTTCTTCAAACTCACTAAACAAGGTTTCTGCTTTCTTTAGGGCTTCAGATGAAACATCGACTCTTTTCCCACTGGCTGTTTGAAATCCATGGCTTGCTTGCGGTAAAATGTTTTCTCTTTGTTCCACTTGTTTATTTGGATCCCTGGAGCACTCAGGGATAGAAATGCTTACCCTCATCTCGTCATCTGTGTAACATTTCGCAAGACTTGCCTTTCTGCTTCTCTGCATATGTACTTTACTTTTTAAGTCATTTTCCAACATTTCCTTACTAATATCCATATCACAGCCTGCAAAGAAAGCATCTTCCTCCTGTGCCGTTTTGCTTAAAACTTGATCATCAAGTTCTTTGAAAAGTACTTTTGCCTTCTGAAGATTTTCCTGCAACACATCAACTTTTTCCCCTCTTGCAGTTGTGAAACCACAAGACATTTTCTCTGTATTGTTCCTACCGCCTTGATTATTGCCACTTTTCCTCATCTGTGAAGTATCTGGGTCCTCTGCTCTGAAACCGATGTCACTGAAGAGAGATTTTGCCTTTTGAAGGGCCTCTGATGAAAGTGCTACAGGTTTACCGCTGGCAGATCGAAATCCATAATTTATGACTGAAAGATCAATAGCCTTGGATTCTGGCAGTGCTGCATTCACTGTATCCATGTCTCCTCCAGTGTCACCTAACAGGTTTTCTGTTTTCTTCAGAGCTTCAAATGAAACTTCAACTTTTTTCCCACTGGCTGTCTTAAATCCACAGCTTGCTTGTGGTAAAAGGTTCTCTTTGTGTTTCTCTTGTTTATCTGCATCTCTGAAGCATCCTTTCACAGCCTCTACATGTGTGTTTGTTCTTAACCTTTGATCTGCATAAGGTTTTTCATCTTCCTTCTTGGTCCCCACACTCTCCAATATTACATTGTTGCTTTCCAGAACACCATCGGTGGAGAGAGCGTCTTCCTCTTGCACTGCTTTGGCTAAAACCAAATCATCAAATTTTTCCTGTGACATTTGGTCATTTGCTCCTTCTGCAGTTGTGAAACCAGAACATATTTTTTCTCGTTTTGTTTGATGTTTCTTATCCTTTTTAACTGGAGCAGAATCTGCCACCTTGTCCATGTTCAAACTGATGTCACTGAACAGTGTCTGAGCCTTCTCCAAAGCCACAGATGACAAGACAACAGGTTTACCACTGGCTGCAGAAAAACCACCACTCCAGAGATTAGTAACTGGGATAACTGTTATCTTGGGACTGGATTGCTGAGAGGAAATACAAATTTCATCCTCTGATTTTTCAGATTCTCTTAGCAGAGTTGCTTTCTTTAAAGGTGCTGATGAAATTGCTAATTTTTTTCCACTAACAGCTTGGAAACCACCAGTATCTAGGTTCAATATCTTATCACCAAGGCATTTTGTTTGTGAAGCCTTTTCTTTTTCATTAGTTTCTTTGTTTATCTCCTCGGGTGCGTGAATCTGATTCAAAAGAGATTCAGCCTTCTTCATTACAGCAGCAGACACACTAATGTTCTTCCCAGCAGCTGTACAAAACCAATCACCTGTGCACAGCTCTTCAAAAACAGACGGATCCTCGCTCTTTGATGGGTGAAGCATAGCGAATGGCTTTGAAGTCAGAAAAGATTTTCTGTCTTCATTTTTCAAAGCTGCTGTAAACTTGCTATTTCTTTCCACTTCATTCAGATGTCGTCCTTTTGTGTGATGCGAGACCACTGCTGTATTTACATTTTCAAGTTTAGTGCATTCAGTGACTCTCTTCTTAGAAGTGCCGACCTGAGGGCTTTCGAAGTTTGAAAAGCTTTTCTTACCTTCTTTGTGCTCCATTACATGGCAGTCTTTGAAAAATGCATCTGCCTCTTGCATGTAGTTAGCTGAAATGGAGATTCCTTTCCCACTGGCCTTTCTGAATCCATTTTCACAGATTATTGTCTCAATTCCATTATTGTTCACACTTTTGGTGTCGTTCCTGTTTCTAACATTTTTGTTTGAACAGACAACCCCTTCTAATTCGGAAAAGCAATTCTCAATTTTGCTTCCGACATCCCAGTTTTCCTTCTTTCTTTCTGAGTCCTTTCTGAACGCGTCATAATCCCAGTTACATTTCTGTTCTGTTATGGCAGCATTTTCCCCGTTTTGCTTATCAGAAGGTTTCTGATCTGTCAAGTTTCTCTCCAGATCTGCAAACAAAGCCTTGGCTTTGTTCAGACACTTTTTAGAGACATGCAAAACATTTCCACCTGCTGTCCTAAATGCCTCACTATGGATCAAAGCCTTGTTGTTCTCCAAATATCTAGCTTCACTATCCTCAGTCCCAGGAAGAATATTTGGTTTACCTAACTTTAGAAATTCCCTCTCTTCAAAAATGTTCCCTGAAAAAGAATTTAAAGGAGTTTCCTTTTTCAGTATATTTGACATTCCTGTGCACTGATTTATGGCTTTTGCTGTTTCTCCATGTGTCCTGTTTTCTAAAACTGAGGCCACTTTGCCATTCATCATGACTGTGGAGTGCTTTCCACCTTCGGAACTAAAGCTGTCATCAAAGTCTATATCTGCAAGAAGAGCAGGGTCAAGATCCTTGTCTTCTTTTTGTGGAGGAGTGTGATTATCTTGATGATTTGGTAGTTTTTTTGCAGATTTGAACTGTGTAAACTCAAATTGGCTGTCTGCTTCTTCCAAGAGAGTGCAAAGTTCAGTAACATCGGCTTTTTCTGAGGCTGTTAACTGGGAACTGACATTTCCAAATGACTTTCCGGCACAGGTGGGAGGGCTTGAGTTAGACGATGTATCTGTTGTTGTACTTTTATAAATAATGCCATGACAGGATTTTGTGCTGTTACCAAGAGAAGACTTTTTATCTTCAGTCACTTCAAAAAAACGCTTTGCTCTCTCCAGGTTGGTAGGGGAAATGTGGACGCTTTTATTTGAGGCGGTTTTGAATCCTGATGCATCAGCAGACAGAAGTGAAACAGAAGTTTTTTGTGGCTGGCTGCATTTACTTTGACCAACAGTTTCTTCTCTGTCCCATAATTCCTCTGTCGATATGCTCGCTATATGCAACTCAATTTCCTTTCCATGGTCCGGAGCCTGCCCTGTGCCAGACCTCTGCACAGGCACTTCAACATCAAATTTTGGCTTTCCACTTTCATTAGTTGAGGGAAAATTATGCATACCAGTATTGAAGCTCAGCGTTGATCGGTTTTGGCCAATGTTCTCCAAAAGCGGAAGACAAAATGACGAGGAAGTTATATGGGTGATGTTTGCTACACCTGATTGGAATCCACTGTCAATCATAGTGACTTCACTGATCGAGCATGGTTGATTACTGGTAGGGATGCGTCTGTTTTTACTGATACAACTGTAATCATTGGGAAAGTCAGCTGGCTTTCCGTTCTGTTTTGCTTGTTTCATAGCAGACAGACACGCCGCAGGAGAGAAGTTCGTTTGTGTGTTCTCCGCAGTTTTTAAGTCTGTCATTTGGCTGAAGTCCTCTGCAAAATCTCGACAAAGTTGTGACATGTCGATATCCTGGAGTTTTGTTCCAAGAGAGCAATTTATGGTTTCCTCTACAATATTTCTTTGATTTTTAGTCCTCTGACACTCTTCTTTATCTGGGGTGTTCACAAATGACTTGCCATTTTCTTCTTCTAAATGAAAGCATACAAAAAAAAACAAAGACCAATTAGTCATAGTACAGAGTGAAATTTTTTGGTCACATTTCTAAAATGGCTCAGTATATTTGCCTCTTCAACAATTTATTCCTTCATTTAGGATAGACACACAACCATCTTGTCTCTTTCTCTTTCCATTTTGTACTCAAGTACAAATATTTTATTAATGTTTGGCTTCATATGGAATTCTTTTGTTTTGGTTTTTTAAGAGCATTAAACAATTTTTTAAAAAAATCAGAGAAAGATAATGTCAACGAGATAGGAATACATTGTAATTGCACCCACTTGTTAACTCTAGAATTATAGTAAATGATTATGAACATTTTTTAGTTCAACGTTATTAGATACAATTTTATCTCTATTTTAGCCACATAGTCACATTTCCTTGCAGGAGACTAATAAGAATATAACAAATTATTTAAAGCTGTCAGTTGTCAAAGCAACACAAGAATGAAATAATGCATGGTCATTACAAAACATTTATGTGGCAGATGGCTGTTTTGTTCCTGAAAATGTTGGACAGCAATAAATCAAACTTGAAAAGGCACAAAATGGGGGCAAAAAAGAGGCAAGATGACCAGTCCACATGCAGAAACCTTCATATTCTTACATAAAACTTGGAAAATAAATGTCTTACCAGACTCTGAAATCTTTAGTGAGGGATCTGTTGTCTGGAACTCAAAGTCTTGGCCACAAGCTTGCGATTTTGTGGTTGTGATAGTGTAAACAAATCTTCTCTTTTTTTGAGTAAATCCAGAGTCAGTAATTTTCGATGTTGGCCTGGTTGATTGCACAGAGTCAGTGTCCCCTGGCAGTGTCATATTGCTTCCCACAGCAGAAGATGAGATTTCAGATAGACTTAGAGGAGACCACTGGCTGATTGCCGTATCTCCAGTTTTCACCAGTGGGGTTGAAGGCAAACCCCCAGATTCCAGATCAGCAATTGCCTCTTCACAGGATGCAGCACTGTCTGATTCTGAAGCATCTTCATGGCTGCACACGTCTACATTTGTCTGAATTATTTGCTTACGTTTAACTCTGTCAGGTTTCACTTTTCTCAGAGCAGAACTACTATTAGCAAAGAAAGTTTTAGGTGCATCTGCGCTACAAACTTCTCCTTCCACAGCATCTGGAACTTTCTGTTGTTGATGACTTTCACTCTGGTTCAATGGAGACTCAGAGCAGGTATTCACAGGGAAAACTGGACCTAATCATTACAGCACAAACAATATATACTATTATGATGAGTACATTCCTGTGCAACAACAAATATAACAGACTCTATGCAATCCATATTTATTCATTTTTATCTAAAATAACTAAAATAATGTATTACTTATGGGTAGATGGTGGAAAAAAAAGTAATTACCTAGGGAAGTTCTTGATGTCTTAAGAGAGGAATTTGAAAGTGACGGGAAAAGCTTCCGTACAAACTTGAAAGGAAAAAGAAAAACACAAATTTGTATGTAATAAAATATAGTATTGTTAACATAACAACCATCTGTTTTTGTCAAATTTTCTTGTGTTGTGGGAAACAAGATTTTACACTCTTGGCCCTCAAACTAGTGCAAAGTGATTACACAATATATCAGGTTCATTATAAGGGTCATTTCATATATTTTTTTAGCAATTTACTTCAAAGATGAATGAAACTGACTGTATAAACATATAATAGGCTGTGTAAAATGTGTCACTGGAGTAGCCTAAAAATTAGGGAAGACTTTGAAAACTGAGTTGACATGAAAAGATAAAATATTTAGAGCTGATCTAAGTTTGCTAATGAAACAAGGCAATACACAGCCATTGCAGAAACTTTTTCTAACAACGTAAATTTTGGATTTTTGTCTGTAGCTTTATAAATACTTTGGTGTGATGTTATTTTAAGATCTATGAGATGTGTCTTTTTCACCTTCTTAAATTTACTCATGTTACAAAGTTTGAGAACTAGTCCTGCAGAACTATAAATAGATTTTTTAAAAATCAGTATATAAATAATAGTTTTTAGCTGCCAGAATTATTAATGTTTGTGTTTTGTTACCCGAAGATCAGCAAGTAGAGGCAGGGTTTCACAAATTACAAGAGTAACATTGTCCATCAATCATGTCTTTGCCCAAATCCAAACCAATGTCTGAAGGCTGATTGAATTACACACTTTTTAAATGTTAGATATTACGATTTACAATGACTGATCAGTTAATCAGTCTTCTCATTGTAGTAGTAATACCGAGTAACTGAACTATGCAGAGTACTCACAACAACTTTTCTGTCTGCAGTAACACTCACTGGACAGGGACTCTCATCAGGTTTAGCTGAAACATAAAAAAACATCTAAAAATTGGTAAACTATTCATAATTTAAAAATAATACTTGCAACTCACATAAAATTAGAGTAGATGGCAAAGCTGGTGGTGTATTAAAAGAACTGGTCCAAGAAATGTCAGGATTGATCTGTGCACCAAGACTTTCAGAAATGTGGTTGGCATAGCTGACCTGTTTCGTTCAGAAGATAAAATTAAGGCAGAAAATGTTTTTGCTTCTATTTATTACATTTGATTAAAATAACACTAATGTTAAAAAAAGAAAATCAGCTTCAGGTCGACTATACTTACAGGGGATTTCTCTGGGGAATCCAGAAGATCTGAAATAATAAATGTAGGTATGTGCCTTATTCCTTTTTTTATACAAACCATAAATATGAAGATTAAATAGATTTTCAGCTTACCAAAACTCTCTTCACTCTGAGGCTGAACACGTTCACATTTTAAATTGGAGACACTAAAATAAACAAAACAGATACAATATCAAGTTTTGTTTTATAATGACAAGAATAAGTAAACCCAGTCATTAACAGCATAAGGGAATAAATCTTAAGTTTTACTCACCCCTGTTTTGGCGGCTGAAACAAACACGGACTTTGCGTTGGCATCCATGGTAACGTTTCTTTTTCTAGAAAGAATGAAAGAGACATGTAGGTTTTAGGTGTTTAACTTCATAAAAATTCAAGCCAAGATGAATAGTCTTAATTATTTAATTGTTTATCCATAAAGAATACCCTGTGCAGCTGTGAACGACGGATCATCCTCAGTGTCTGGTGACACAATTCGACTGTGTCTGAAAACTTTCGGGGTTGAAAACAGCTGGCTTTCTGTTGCCGTCTTCTCCAGAGGAGCCTTGAAATGTCCCTCTTGGTTGGCGCACAACTCATCGTTATCGGCAACACTTCCTTCATTCAAAGAAGCTTGGGCTGTCAGTAACTCAAACCAGTTTGGGTCCAACGGTCCCAGCTCTACAGGATAAAACACAGGCCAAAACAAAAATGCATTCCTTTTGTCTCAATATATAACTTTTTGGAATGTCATAAAAAGCAAACTGCGGTGATTGCGCTACTAAAATTTGCACTGAAGCATTCTTGGCACAATGATGAAGTAGAATATTTTGTTAGCTTACATTGCTACCTGCCAGAGCCTCTCAGTATAGTCACATATAAAATATGCATTTATTTTGGCATAATAACTAAACAGTTAAATATTGCATATTGTGATAGTTGAAGCATTAAATTCTGTTGATTTTGAATATTATGGCTTTCAATGAAACAAAATTTGGTCAACTATAAAGAAAAGAATGCAATAAGCCAATGCGCATGAAATGAAGTCCACTATTAAAGTGACCTGGGATTCCTGAACCTATCACCAGAGCCACAGACTGATCAATACAGTAACTAATACAAAATGAGTCCTGACAGATTATTCTCTCTAGGTATGGACACACATTTTAGCATAAAAATTAACTTGTCTTTTATAACATTCCATTTTTTTTTTCTGTAGTTTGAATTTTAAATAGTTGCAAGCCACAAAAATTTGAATGGCAAGAAAATTGACTGAAAGAGTTTAAAGAACTTGCTTCAAATGATCATATACAATTTTCGTTTCAGCTTCACCATTATGTTCAAATTACTGCAATAAATGAACTTTTCAATGCTGCTTTTATTTATAAAGATGCACCTCTATTTTACACGAACACAGGTAAAACATATAATATGCTCAAAAATGAAGCAGTTGACAAATCTCACCTTTCCAGATTCCATCTTTAAATGCATCGTACATGTTCTTTATGCATGAATCCATTCCACCGCAATCGAACAACACCTAGAGTTAGTTATACAAACCACCTAGGAAGGAAAGAATGCAATGTTACCCAGATTTAAAATGCGGAAAAAATATTGGGACACTATTTTCACGGCTTACTGGAGGAATACGTATATAGAGGGATCGAATGCTTTTCAGAAAGAACGTTGTCGATTATAACTAAAATAACTTGAAGATTGATAGTTACGATATTTAAGACAAACCAGTAGAGTAGTCTGGCAGTAAAAATTGCCTTACCTTGCTACGAATCTTAAACATGTTTCCCATACAAGCTGTTTACTGCTAACCATATAAAATGAAACTATGCCATAAAAATAGAGTTGGAGTTAAACTTACACGTTTCATTCCGAAGTAAGACAGTGTTCACGCTCATGTTGCGGGGAAACTTCAAAGTGTTGACAATAGCCCACAAAATTTAGGGATGAACAATACAACACTAACAGTCAGCTTGTTTGCTAGCTTTTAGTTCACGCAGCAAAACCCAAAACTCGCGCGCCCCATTCCGGAAGTCAAGTCGACTTCAGAATAAGAGACCAAAATTAAGCTGTCCATTTAGGATTTCAGTTTGTACAAAAACACCAACACGAAAAAGTCAAATAAAATAGAAAATATTCAGTTTTTACGCTTCTTATGCTTTTTTTTTTATTGTAGAGGGCATCGTTTAAGATATTGGTACAAAAAGCCCCTTGAGATGCAGAAGGCATTATAAATAAAACGTATTATTATTACTATCAATATCCAAAATATCCATTAAACTACAAATAAAATGTTGTTTAAAGTTCTGATTTCGGAGCTGACACAGCTGTCTATTAAATACAATCTAAATACTACGTCTAGAACAGAGATTCTGGTTCTGTTCATCTTCTTAATTTCACAAAATATTACTGTTTTTCAGCAATAGTTCTGCTCAGGTTGTAAACAGTTATTTACGCTCACTACAGGAATGCTAACAAAAATATTTTTTTAATGTTTTTTTATTATTTCTTACACTTTTCAGAATTAGTCAGTATCAAGTCAGGTTAAAGCTTTACAGAAATTGGAAACTGAAGTGGGTCATAAGTCTAGTATATCTCTGAAAACTCCTAAAAATATCAGCACATATAAAGTAATAATTCATGACCAACAAATTAATTCCCTGGAAGTTCTGAAAACATTTAATGAACCAATAAAAGGGTGATGCATTTCTCAAGTTATGTCATGTCTTTTTCTTCTTGATACTTCTCACTCTCCACCTTTTGTTTAGTTTTCATAGCATGCTTCCTGGTCAGGCACAAAAAAAATCTGTGGAGTCCAAAATGTGTAATGCTTTTATTCAAAAAATGACAACAAAAAAAACACTTCAACAAATTTAAGTTTTATTAAGAGCAGAGAACACAACAAAATAATATGCTACCAAGACAGAAGTATTTACAAGGCCAGAAATTATAACAGCAATTGTAGAAGCTTTATAAATATGTAAATACCCATTTTGCATGCAACGTAGCGTTTACCTTCATAAAAATACAATCTAATGAGCAAAGCTCTCATTTCTCTATTTACAATTCATCGTCAGTCAAAATAATTTCTACATTTATATTTTCATAGTATTTCTTTTAATGTGCATATATTATGCAAGCTTGGCAGAAATAACAAAGAAAACAACATATTTTTCTATAAATCTAGATGATAATATATATTTTTTCTTCCTTGAAATATAAATAATGAACATAATTTGCAAAAAGCTACTCAGTTAAAGGTACAGTAAGATATTATTAGTAACAGATAAACCACCTGATAGCTGCAGGTTTGACATTACAGTAGATCTGCACTATATCAGAGTACTTTAACATGAACCACTCATACAAATCGGAATCAATAATGCCATCTGTGATGGTTGTCATAATTTAATTCACGTACTCGTGCACAATCAATACATTTAAACACACTCAAACACACACAAAGGACTCAACACAATAAAACAACAACACATCCCTTTGCCCTCTTCTGACAGTGTTTTCCAATACATTCTTTCAACAGACAGAAAAGGTCTTCCACTTCAGTAACAGATTGCACATTTTCCCACGACAATTAAAATAAAAAAAAACTTCACTTTGGTATGTTGTTTGCTAAATGGAGCAGTTATTCATCTAAGCAGCATATATATGCCTAATGACATTCTTTTATTTGTGCAAGAAAAGGATAATTTTGATACAAATGTTAACAGAATAACTGAAAAATGTTGCTGTATGTCTAATGATCTGACTTCAAAAATTTTGATTCTCAGAGACGGAGAAGGATCAAAAGTTTGGGTAATTCTAAGCGAAAGAGCTACGTTCTAGTGAAAATCTGATACAACAGCAGCTGCCTCAAGCAAGATGGTAAGGTTTGGAGCGCTACCAAACCACCATCAGAGAGTTGAGCCTGAAACCCTGGAGTCTGGGAGAAAAGCTGTAATGGTTTTGTAGCCCTGGGCCCGTCGGATCATGTCCCGAGTCTCACAGTTGAGTTCCATCAGCTTTAGAGAAATTTCTGTCAGATCCTGCTTTGAGCCCACCAGAGCAAACGTTCCCGTCTGACCCAAAGTTTGGTGTCTGAAGTAGATGTTCAGTAATGTTTGGATCTCATCCTCAGAGTGGCTTCCAAAGATGTCATTAGGCCATGTTGTTCTGCAAACAAACATTCAGATATCTTTGTAATTAGGGTGAAATAATACAAGAGATCCCCTGAATGAATATCAAAAAGAGTGTTTTACTTATCACACCTGCACTCATGAATATAGAGTATTGCTTTTGAAAACTCATTGTTCTTCAAGCCCTCGAGGACTGCCTGCACAGCAGCTTCAGAGGAGCTCAGGATGGTCTCAGTGCAGGAAGTGTCAAAAGTAGAAATCTTCTCATTTGACACTGAGGCTGCTGCTGTTCTCAGGTTGCTCTTCAAATCATTTAGCTCTCTAGACATATTTGTAAGCTAAAAATTGGGAGGGGTGAATAGTAATTTTACATGAGTTAGATGTTAATGTGCATTTGAACATAAAAGACATTAAAAGGGAAACAGACCTACCTCTGGAATCGAGCTTATTGCATGGACCTGCTCAATCAGCTTACAATAAGACTGAAAAAGCAGCAACAACTGAAAGTGGAGTTTGTAGAGTCTTTGACAGAGCTCCAGTTGCTGGAAGGAAAATGGTTTTGGATCAAACACAAACTTACAGTAAACCTTGAATGACGACTTTAAAAGATAACAATTGTGATGAAGTTGATATGAAAATAAATAGGATGTTATCTTTAAGTAAACAGAGAATCAAAAGAAGCCACTACAAACTTACAGCCAGAGATTCCATTTGCTACCAAGCAAGCATGTTACAAGGCAGAAAAGAAGATAAGAAAAGAGAAAACCAAGGCCATGCAATTAAGATTTGTATTAGAAACTCAACCAAAAGTATCCAAACAGTTTAACATGCCCTAAAAAATGAAGAATTGTGATTCAATAGCGAAATAATTCTTTGAACTGTTTTGCATTTTGTCATTTTGCAATCACAAATTTCCATACATTTTATTGGAATTTTATGTGCTAAACCAGCGTAATGTAGCATATAGTTCTGAAGAGAAAGGAACAAGGTTTAAATTTTTCTCAAATAGAAACAATTTTAAGTCTAAATTTCCACTGACTTGCTTATTTCAGCACAGCTCCTCACCCTGAACATACCCTTCCTATGGATTGTGATGGCACATTCATTAATTGGAACTGTCCAGTTAAAATCTAGACCTAAATCCAAATGAAAATTTGAATAAATTTGAACTATTTCGCATAGAAGAATAAAAGTAACATTCTTCTATGCAAGTGTAAGTAATACACTAAAGGACCTGCAGCTTCAACTCCAGCTAAAAGTCTATCTACAAAGTATTGATCTAATGGGAATGATTAGAAATGCAAGCAACAGTTTTATGACCTTTCAAAAAGGTTTGAAAACATTGTAAAATTTTTCCTGCAGTTCTCAATTACTGCATAAACTACTTTGTGTTGACCTATCAAATCAAAAATAGAAATAAAATACAGAGATATTTGTGTTTGTAACAGGACAAACAGATCAAGGTGCAAAAATGATGACTTTTGCAAGGTACTGTATGTGTTTAATAAGAATGAAAAAAGGAGGTTGTTATATACTACTAGACAAAATGAAATAAGCCAAACAAATTAACATGTTCATATTGCAAGAAATGCTTTGGAAAGTTAAGCATTAAATAGTGAAACATTCAGATTTTAATTGTGTACAGATGGATTAAGGGACGATTAATGGATTGTTTGCTGAACCATGCAGAGCAGAGCTGACAGTTATCACAATGCACGTGACAGAAAGGGTAATCAATGTGTCATGCACTGATTTGAGGCTGAAACAAACTGAGTGACATAAAGAGATAACACTCACAGAGCTACGGTAGCACACAGTAACCGTAATGCAGAAAGTACAGTATGAAAGAGCAGATGAACAGAATGCAAGTTTTCTCAGTTATCGCTGGACAAAAATCAACTTTTTTGTGTGAACAAAAGCTAAGGGTTGAGGTAAGCCAAAGGGCAACGGAAATCTGTGTAAAAGTTATATTTTTTAATATGGTGACAGTGTCTTAAAATAAAAATGTTTTACTTTTTCTTCATGCTCCACTGGTTGGCATGTCACTGCAACCCCAGCAGTCCTGGGAAAGGTGACCTTACAGCTGTTCAACCACTGCAAGTAAAGACAAGGTGGTTGAAATTCAAACAGCATAATAACAAGAAACTGGTCAGATGAATTTTGTTAAATATAATTTATCTCCTCACAGTGAGAGCTGCCTCTTTTCTGTTGTTGTAAGTATCAAGATACTCTTGAAGCTCTAGGACGCTGAATTTCATTTTTTCCAGAAAGCCATAGGACATTATCTGTAGAAAAGACATTATTCTTTATTATTATTATTATTTATTTCAATCATCTAACAGATGTACATTGTTGAAAACAGCATTTTGAGCTACTTACTGTGTCAGCATCAATAAAGAGAGTTGGGCACTCGGAGCAAGATGCCAGGATCTCAGAAGATCTGAGAAACTTTGATCCTAATCCCCTCAAGCCATCACCAAGGTAACTCACAGCATCACACGTCAGGGAACAAAATTTAGCTTGGATACTCTGGAAACCATTAAAAATATATTGACTGTAAGAATGATAGATATTCAATTTCTTCACTAAAAATGAAAGAAGAAAATTATCATTTGTGAGTGAAATATGCAATATCTGGTAAACAGATCTTGGCAGATTGGTATACAAAATATCTTTAGATTGACCTCTATTCTAAATAGAGGTCAATCTAAAGATGTTTTGTATAATCTTGACCTTATACATTCTATAATCAAGATTATACATTCTAAATATCTATTCTAAATAGAGGTCAATCTAAAGATATTTTGTACACCAATTCTAAATATGGACACTTGTTTTTTAACAGTTGAGATCATCCTGATAATTTATTAACCTTAATCTGGACACAATTTAGACTCTATTTTGATTATTTTTTTAATTATTCTGAAAAACAGACAGAAATATTCAGGTGTTTCTTTTTTGTGATGAAGACCGTTTACTGGGAAGGTCAAGATTTTACCCTCCAGGCTGATTTTGAGACAAAAAGACAAATCAGTTTCTGAAAATTAATACAACTTAAAATAGTCTAATAAAGCTACAATCTCATAAACCAAAACACTTCAGAATCTACTTCTTATTTTGCCTTCACATGTCCATTTGTGCTGCACTGTTTTTAACAGTTTGTCTAAATTTATAAATAATTTTTTAAACTTCCATCGAGTATACCTCCTTTTCTGTACCATAAACATGGGCACATAGTGGAACAATTTTGCCCTTAATTCCAAACTGTTTGAATACAAAATGAAGATAAAAGCGATCCATATGGTGAGATTATCATACCTGAAACAGTGATGAAAACACTTGAAATGTGTAGACAGCACAGGAACCATCTGAGTCTGAGACGAGCTGATTGAGGTGACTTCGCCAGGCCTCCTCTGCATCGTCACACACTGTTGGCTGGAAAGCAGCAAGAATGGCAGAGAAGAAGGGCGACGGCGGCGGTGAAGAGCGGGACTCCAGCATGTCATCTTTCTCCTCTTCAGGAAGACTAAATACAAAAATGAGGCAAACTGAATTAATCTTACTGACCAACTGAATATTTATGGTTGACTGAAGGTGTGATTGGGTACCTAGGTAAGCTGCAGTGTAGGTCCAGCTCTTCCTTGTAGTCATGATATGCCACATCCATACTCAAACTGTCATCCCCACATTGATATTCAGAAGGCAGTTCGTTGATAGAAAGAGACAGATCGTCCTCGTGGACATTACTGTCTTCATCCTCTTGTGACACCTCATATTGGAAAACAAAAGAGGGACATCTTCTTAGCTAACCCTGATGGTAACTAAATTCAAAGTGTAAACTAATATTGAAATGCATGCATACATTTATTTATTATTCTCTTTGTTACACTTCATTATTAAACAGATCATATCCTATTTAAAAATAATTTACTAACCTTGCATCTGGACCCTATGGTCTCTCCTTTTGATGTTTTCTTTAATCTTGTGAATTTTGTATGCATAAATCATGCCAATTGATGAATAAATTATTAAATATTTAAACACAGCCATGATTATGGCCCTATGACTCATTTTTTTTCAGACAGGCAATGTGTAAACCTTTCCTGACTGTTCACATGCCAAAAGGTTTTAGTTGTCCCTCAGAGCCACCCCCACAGAAGCAGCAGGTATACACATTGCCTCAAACAGACACAAGCAAAAGAAAGATTAATCTTATTTTTAACCCTATAGATGCTCAACCAATTTCTGGCATGAATAAATAAAAGCACAAACTAGCCCACTGCCCAGAGAATAGCATATTGTCCTATTCTAGATTTTAGTTCAATATTGTTATGCATGCAAGTCTTTGATTAATTTAAATCAGCTCATGCTCTTCCTTGAAGACAGAAAAAGAGAAAAAAAACCACACACATGCAAAATTATGTAACAGAGACCAAACCCAAAGCATATTTCAAGCTGAAGACATTACACAAAACAATTCCACAGTAGAGCAACTATTTAGCAAAATTAGTAAAGAATTCCAGAATGGAACTGCGGTAGGAGTTAGTGTTTCCGAGGATCTCAGACACTCTGAAGCCCTTATTCACCAGCTGCTTCGAGTCCTCTGAGAGTTGGACCTCAAAACTGGAATTTTTGGTGCCCAGAGGGGTGGAATTTGCCGAGGTTGTGTCAAAAGCGGCAGAGGAGGTGTCCGTGCTGCTGATCTCTGGTGTCGGAGAAAGGCTGACAGTCTGAAATGAGACATGGAGAGTGAAGTGAAATAAAAACAGATAATATTCCACCCTCTTGATTGCATTGCCAATGTTTGAATGGAACCCTACATAAACATACTGCCAGCACTCTCTTACTTTACACAGCCTAAGAAAACTCCATTTACTCCAGTATTTTGTCTGGCATCACATGACGATAATTTTATATTGCACAACCAGCATATCTTTAAATTTTAATAATTTCAAATCTGCTAGTAGATACACAATAATATCAATAACTAGTACCAAAAAAGCATTTTACCATAGAATAAATGTAATACACCAAAGTTACTTGCTTCTATCTTTTTGACTTTTCACCAGACTCTTACAAAACATAGTGGATCTGAAAATAATGGCAACCTTTTGGAAATTTCACATTTAAAGGTAAGGTTTATATACTCTCAGAAATTCTCTTAAACGCAGCTTTTTACATTTAGTAATTCTAATGGTGTTCAATAAGCTACCACTAAAATGGATAGCTTAAAATGTCAACTCTTTTATCTTTTGGTCTTTCTTTTGAAAAGTAAAACTCAGTTTTACAATTACTCTGCTAGAGTAGAGTAGTTCAAATAACTAGGCTTAGAAATAACCAAGTGATGAAACATTTTTCAAAGTACTGAATTTTGATTAATGTCAGTTACAATCTACAGTGAGAAATTCTAATGGCCTGAATTGAACAGAGATTTCAAAGCTTTTTTTTTTTTTTAAATGTGAGATTTCTGTTTTTTATAGATCTAAAACAAAACAAAAATGATTAAAAGAAACGGTTTAAAAGTCTTTGCATCATTAAGACTTGAAATTAGTGTTACATTGTCACATAAACTTACAATCTGAGAGTGGGAGAGTATCTGGCTGGCCGCAAGCGAATCTTCCTCAGATGATTCATCCGAGTCTTCGTGGGTAATCTTACTGAGGCTGGGCATGCTGCTAGACAGCTGACTCTCCTCCAGAGGCTGCAGGTCACTTTGGTCCAAGCTGTCCATAGAGTGGCGACGCACTCCCCAGTTAAAGTTGTCCACAGTCTCACCCTGCAACAGTAAAGCATCTTGCATTGAAAAATATTAAGATGCAAGTGGAAGCTCTTGGTTTGTTTTAATTTGAATTAACCCACTAACATACATGCAAGGTTTGTGCAAAACCACTAGCTGGGGGTCACACTGTGTTATGAGCCTATCAAATTTTTTAATGAAGTTTACTGAAGCTGCAGCTAAACCCTAAAGGAGATAACGCAGTGAAAATACTAACACAGTGAGTTTTTAAGACAACGTGACTTTACAGATTTTCCAAATCCAACAATTTTCCAAATAAATTAAAATGGGAGATTTCAACCATCTTGGATGATAACCTCAGGTGATTTGTATCTTTTAATAACAAAACTATTCCACCTATTAATGTACACATTCCCACACTTTACAGGCAACAGGCTTGTTTCAAAATCAAACTATTTTTTTTTTGTATTTTTCCTGAACAACATTCATAGATAGAAATGTTTTTAGAACAAAAATGAAGGAAAGTTATTTCTTTCATATGCTTCAATAACAATGTGTCGAGTGCTTGCTCAAGTGGGTATAATGAATTCTGTAAATTGAAAAACATGCATAAATATTCAGCATTTCTGTTATCCGTGTGGCAGCTAAACTACCCACGCCAGAAAACCTTTTTATTATTATTAATGGCACGACAAGCAAAACTGCAACAAGAGAAAACTTACCTGCAGCTCCTAGATAGCATAAATAAGACAAAAAACAGAATCCTCATTACATATGTCAGGGAGTGGGGCTGTGATTGGCATCTTTAAGCCTCTTTTAAAAGTTTTTAAATAAGAGCCAAGATGACGGTGACTCACCTCTCCGTCTTCAAGCTCAACATCCAGGAAGTCAAAGTCTTTGAAGACTCTGAACTGCTGTTCGGAGGTGGTGTCGTCCATGTTCTCGAGTTCGCGGGTTCCCTCATCAGAGGACACCAGGCTGGGCTGGTGCTCTATCAGGTCCAGTTCTCCACAACTAGAGAAGATAACCTACAAAGAAATGCTTTAGTCATTTTTACATGCATTAGAAAAAAGTCTATTCAAAAGTGATTCAAATTATATCACTGAAAATTACCGAAGGATTTTTAGTGAGCCCCACTTCTTGTCCACAAAGTGACAACACATGCACCAGCTTTTCTCGTGTTCTTTTCTGCAGAAGGAGAATGCTATCAGCATTCAAATTTAGATCATTTTTTCACATGGTAGATATGTATTAATTAGGTCCATGAATTGATCTAAAACACATCGCCACATTTTTAGAGCAATCTTCCAGTGAAATAGGCTGACTTTCTTACCTGTGAAGACTGAGGCCTCTTCCAGCTGACTGGAACCAGGACGTTGTTGGCATTGGACCCGGAGGAGGTGGAGGATGTGCTGTGGGTCACAGCTGTGGCCATGCTCCTCACATCGTGACCCGGGGAACGCTTCAGATCATCGTAACGCCGACCAATCACTGGTGTCTAAAAGCAAACAAAAAGGTGCAGAAACAATTGATATTCAGTCTGGAAAAGCATAAAGGAGAAAAAGACGTCCTAGACTTTAACAGTCCATGACTTGGGCTCCATGGAAACACTCACTTTGCCTGGTCTCTAAGGGACTCCAGATAAAGTAAAGTAAATAACAATATTTGGTTGTTTTTAATTCTTTTTTTTGTGTAAAAACACAGGTATTCAGAGAATTCTCGATTATAGGTTTAATATACCTCGAGTGTGGAAGCCAGTACAACTCAGTGTATCACAAAACAGAGAAAAAAAAAGCAGCATCAAAGATGTGACATCATTTCCTGCCATTCATAAACCAACATAAATAGCTCTCTGTTCTGTTCCCCCACACACATCACTAACAACACTTAGCTAACTGTATTTACAATTTTAATGACTTGCAAGGGAATTTGACAATATTAAGTATAACCAATAAGAAGGAGAAAAAATATTTTCTTTTCCAAAAGCGAGCAACCTAAACAAAAAGCAAACCCAGGCAAAGAAGGTTTGGAGGTTACAAGGCCAAAGGCAGAAGCATGTAAACCTTTTAAGGGATCAGAGAGAGAGCTTCAAAATACGGTAAAAAGAAAAGAAAAGAAAGTGTGCTTCACCTCAGAGATATCAAAGTGAAAATCCAGAGTTTTCCCAGGTAAGGCTTTGGAAGAGCGGTCCCACATGCGACTGATGTCTTCATAGGAGAAGTCACTTTGTGGGAGTGAAGGCTGTACCAAACTGGCTGATCGAGAAACTACTAGCTTCAAGATGTTCAGCGCTTCCCTCCAATGGGGTGTCTACAGAAAACACACACATGCATGGAATGATTCCTATGCAAAGCATACTTAAAAATATCATCAAAAGTCTTATTTTGTGTTCTTTATGTGGTTCTATTTTTATACCAGAGGTGCTGGAGGGAATAAAATGCAGTATGAGAATAAACAGAGGCCTGGCCAGAGGCAGTCTGTTTATAGTCTGGGTGTGTCTACAAATTTACTGCGCTGACACACAGGCAGCTTTTTTCCTCCTATTTTTATGAGCACTTACAGAAGGAACAGGAAATACAGATCCTCTCAGTCTTTCCACTATGTACAGCTCCTTGCAAAAGAATTTTTTCTCCTCAAGCATGTTGACATTTTGTGTTTTGTTGGAATTTTATGAGATGGACCAAAACACATTAGATCTTAATTGTGAAATGGAAGGGAAATTATGCATGTTTTTTCATGCACACACGTCCTAAAAATGTAAATAGGCTCTGTATTTCTGCTGTTTACCTGCACAAACTTTTCAATTGTCTTGAGGACCTCTATGTTGAAGGGTTTGGCTTGAATGCCACTCAGGTCCATGTGACTCAGGAGGCTGTAGATGATTTGTAAAAGTGTCTGCTGCATAGACGGGAGACCCTTCTCTAACAGCTGCAACAACAGTTAAACAAAATTCAGCTCGTGTAGCGGTGAAACTATATGATAGCAGATAAGGGGGAAGAAAAGATCAGCTGCACACACCTCTGCCATGTAGGTGACCAGGTTCAGGGTGATGTCTGAGAAGGTTTCATGGAGATACCGACACACCACGTTGACCCACGAGAAGCAGTCTCGTGTGTAGGTGTGTGTTTTATACAAAGTCATGACGTGAGCGAGGTTGGACAGCTTGGCATTCTTCTCCTCGAGGCAGACCTGCAGAAAACAGCACAGGATATGGAAATATACAGTCCAATTAGTCTATAACGTTGGTCAGAAGTTTATAATACCTGCATGGTTTATGTATTTTGGGCTTTTAATAATAAATTTGAGCTATTCATTTAAAAGGAATAGTGATAATACAACAAAAAGACATGATTATAGGTGCACAGATATTATTTCGATGTGGATTTTATGCACAGGCAAAAACATGCATAAAGGCTCAAATATGTGTAATAGTAATAATATTTAATCCGAAATGAATGTCCCTTAGAACGTTGCAGGGAAACCCCTATCTTTTGTAGTCATCAGTAATAAACGGAAAAAAATTTGATCACTCTTCTCAATGCAGATGGTAATGCTCACTTTAAAAAGTTCATTTCTGGGATTTACTCAGTTTTTAAGCATTGTTAACACATTTCCAATAGGATGGAGATCATAGCCATTCCCAAGGCTTCATTTTAGCCTATCATGTTTCCTTCAGACCCAGTTTTGATGTGTACCGCATTGAATTGATGACATAATGACGGAGGAGTACTTCTTAAATTTTCAGCTTCACTTTTAATTAGGTGCTGGATCATTGAAATTGGGAGTTCCTAAAAGGCAATCATCCCAAACACACATCTAGGTAGTTTGGGAACAGATAAAGCAGGCTATCATTGAAGTTTTGGAATTGCCGCTACGTCAACCCAATTTAAAATTTTAAGACTGAGTTTAAAAGCAGTCTGATTCAAATAAGCTTCAATATTTCTGATAAGTATTGATCCGAAAAGCATCTGTCTAAAGTGCAACATGCTTAAGAAATTAAACTAAATATTAGTGGACATGTATTTTTATATTTGAGTCCATAATCATAGTTTGATCCTGTGGTTTAGAGAAGATCGATAGGACATTAAAGTTGATACATTATTGTTTTAGCAAGTCATTGAAGTTGTTTATTGTATGATCATTCGTTGCTAAAAAAAAAGAGAAGGTAAAAATGCACAATTACGTGCTGAAAATAAAAGTAACATTCATGCTGATGATGAATGAATGTAAACTTCTTCTGTAAATGTGAGGAAAAACATCAACAATCCCAAACCTGAGCTATCTTCTCAGCAACATCTTGACAAAAAGGTGATGGTGCATCAAAGTTCTGCACAAGATGTGGAAGCAAGCAAAGAACGTTCAAGGGAAAACCTGGCAAATAGAGCAAAGAAACGTCATTTTAGACTTGCTTAAAAAAGTAAATATCACTTGCAAGTACTTTCAGAAATCTTAAAATTATCTACTGAGTTCCCTTTTCACCTATAGCTTGTGATGTATCCACTACAGGCACTCTGGACACAGGCGTGAGTTGACAGAAGAGTTGTAGAGTGAGGTCCATGGTGGAAGTGGATGTGAAGCCCTTTAACAGTAGCTGCTGGAGTCCAGTGAAACTGCTCCACTTCAGCTGGCTCTGGAGCTTCTCCAGCTTCTCCCGGTTCTCCTGCTTGTCCAGCGACATGTTGGTCAGCAGCTTATTCAGAAGTCTTAGCGACATCTGATACTCAAACTCAAAGTCTGACTCCATCAGCGACACTGCCACCCAGAAGACGGTGGCCAGCAGGTTGCTGGGGTGGTTTATGCTCATTGGGTCAGTGGTGTTGTCTTTCGATGAAGACGAGCTTCGCATCCTGGCTAACAGAACCTGTTGTTCGCAGGCTTGGATGCGGTCCAGTGTGGCACTGCGAGGAGGATCTGAACACCTGTCAGCTTCTCCGAATTTTTTGGGAACAGAAGAGCTCCTCTGATGTCTGCTCCGTTCTTCTCTCCTCAGGCTGAGCTGCCCTGTGCTCTTTCTGTTTGACAGCTGTTTAAAACTGGTCAGGAAATCTGGAGAGGATGCTCTGTAATTCAACAAACAGTGCAATAAACTGAGTGGATACTTAACAGAACACCAGTTGGAAACAAATCTGCACAGAGGAAGCACAAACCTTGTAAAGAAAGTCATGAGATCATTGTTTTTCAGGCACTCCGCCAAGTTATCCACAACAGATTCCAGAGTTAGCAATACCTCCATAACATAGCCCTGAGAGGAACATACACAAATCAGTTCTGAAGACCTCTTCCAGAGTTATTTTTAGTGTATTTTAAAGTTTAAATACAACATCTTACCACATACTGTTGATTCACATACTTACTTGCACTTCTTCGCCGTGTTCACCGATGACTTCCACAAGCCTCGACAGCAGGTCAGACACAGCGTGGGCAGAAATGGGCTGACGAAGAGCTCTAAACACCTGAAAAGAGCGTCCAGCATAGTGACGAGATGAGCTACACAGAGCCGTCTGCAGCGCCACTTCGCTGAGCTGCTGCTCCAAAAAGTAATCTGATCAGGAGAGAGAGCATGAAGAGTAAATCAACTCCTGTAACTGCATGAGAAATGATTAATACTCAGTATGAACACTCCAGTTACCTGACTTGGACTCCTTAAAAACAGATACCACATGACGCAGAAAGTTTGTCAGTTGTGCTGTGCTTTTAGAGACTTGGTTCTTTGGGGAAATGTCTTCATGACACCACAATGGTCCATACGGTCTTAAAAAACAAGATGTTTTTTGTTACAATAAAACCACATTATAATTTCTTTTTAAAGGCAGTTCTGCTGGAAGGTTATTGTTCTAAAACATTATCATATAAAATTGTTGACACGCCAGCCAAAAGAATTCAAATTCTTTCCTTAGGCAAAATTAAAAATAAAAAGAATTCAACTTTTGAATGGACTTATCTTTGTAATGGACTCAATGTTTTTAGGAAATTAAAAAGTGGTCTGATTTCTTCAGATAAAGGATTTGTAAATCATACAAATTAGACATGTAAAACTTAGTCTTGAATATTTGCCAGGACACAGTTCTACAAATTTCAAGGATCAACTATTTTCTATTTTGTTACCCTTCAAAAAACATGTAATTTATTCTTCACAATAAAAAAATTATTGTGTCAAGGCAAGTGAGTAGTAGAAGGTTGTACATTTACATATTTTTTATCTGAAGTCAACACAAAGTTATGTGACTTTAAAGAAAATTTAAGCATAAAGTGTTTCTTTAAAGCACTGTTTCTTGTGAATATTTATTGTTATTTCAGTTGTGCCTTATAATTTTCAGACATGAAATATTCATTTACGCATGCAAAACAAATTGCAATACAAAAGTACTACCACTAGGTGGAGACCTACGTCCAGGAACATCCTGCAGGACATCAACGTCATTTCTGGGCATTATTTTACCACATTTTGCTGTAATACACATTTAGTGACTAAATTACAAAAACCAATAATACATCAATATGGTTACCTTGTTATCAAAAACTCAATGAGCTTATTGCTCTTCTCATTCATTTTGCAGGAGTTCACATACTCCTCCATCTCCTGTGTGATCTCCGGCAGGTTGCTGCTGCTGCCCCCCAGACTCAAACTGGACGATGTGGAGGAAGAGCTCAGCCCAGAGTCTGGCACCGGAGATGCCTGGCACTCCCGCAGGAAGTCACAGCCACCTAAACACATAACAAAGGATCAAGTATTTAATAGTTTGCCCCATTTGAGCAGTGTCTACCTCGGATCACCTAACTGCACTATTTAAAACAAACACATTGTTATTTTGCAAAAAATCTGGAAAATAAATTAAACAAAGCTCCTTTGCAATATACAACTTGTCAGTAGGCAATGTCTAGACAATTTTCAAGAAAAATGATTAGCAGTTGGACCAATTGAAGTTTGAGCAGATGGCCCCAATTTAGACTGGGGGATAAAAATAGCAGAATGGAATGCTTTAATCAAGACCTTTGATGTCCTCGATACTCAGTATTGCTTTTGGCACAGTGTCCAAATAGTTTCCCCCCCAAGATAAGAAACTTATCTATTGTCTTCGAGGAATGCCAGCAATCCCTTTCTGACTTTCAAGTTTATAATAGCCAGACAGTAAAGCCACATGAGAAAAGCAAGCCTGCTTTATCAAGAGGTGTGCTAATTCAGCCTTCCAGGAGAGTGAAAACAGCTCTGAAAGCTGACAAACATGATTACCTGCAGGTGAATATTCCATCTGAAGGCTGGATGTGCAATTGAGGGTCTTGAGGACATTGACTTCTCGCATCTGCAGTAAAACTGATGCAACGGTCTGAAAGTTGTTGTTACAGAACAAGGTGATGAACAGGTGAAGGAGCAGACGTTTGCTGTGCTCAAAAACCTCGGGCCGATAGTGATCCATGCCTGTAAAGCAAACACAAAGATCAGATGAGCTGCTGCGCTGTTTGACACCGTCTTACATAGGCATTCAAAACAGGTGACCTTTCACACATGTTACCACATTAAAGACATAAACAACAAAGTCTTTTAATAGGACTTTATGTGGCAGACCAACACAAAGTTATTCAGACCTCAAATGCTTGGTGTAATACATTAGTGAACAAATATAAAGTACACCTCAGGCAGTTCGGGGATGCTCTTGTGGAGAAGATCAAAACAAGGTTTAAATTAATAAACTATTTACAGAGCACTCCTCAGTCAATCCTCTGCAAACTGAAAGATCAAGTCATGACTTGAAACCTTATAAGACATTGTAATCCATCTAAACTGACTGGGCGGGCAAAGGAAATCTTTATCAGAGAAGCCAAGAGGCCTATGATAACTTTAGATGAGCTGCAGAATCCACAGGTAAATGGATAAAATATAAAAGGATATGCTTGCAGTTTGGCACAAGCAATGAAGTGACACAGCAAACATGTGAAAAAAGATATTGTGGACAACGAGATAACTTTTTTTGCCTTCACACAAAATGCTGTGAGTGGAAGAAAACTAAAACTGCACATCTCCTTTGAATGATTAATGACACCCTCCATTCAATCTGACTGAGCTTGAGCTATTTTGCAAAAATTGAGAGAAATAAGGTTTCAGACCCAAATAGACTTGGAGATTAAACTATTCTGAAAGGTATTTGCAGAAACAAGTACTCAGGGGTGCGGAATACAAAACCATGGCACGCTTTTCAGATTTTCTTATATAGTTAATTAAAAAAACATGTATTCTTTTCCATTCACTTCAAACTTAGGTCCTACACTGTGTTGGCCCTTTCAGATGTACACTGAAATGAAGTATGATATGTTTGTAATTGTGATGTGACAAAATATGAAAAAGGTGAGGGATGTTGATATCTTTGCATGACACTCTAGTGTTTCTACAAGAAAAAATAAATTATCCCAGATTGACATGTATAAGTAATCAAGAAAATACAGTATTATAGAGTCTTTACCCAAAAACAGAGCATGTAGGATTAAAGGAAGGTGCAACGTCCAGTCCTCTCTCACACCATGATCCACCACCAGCTCTGTCATGAAGATAACTGCAATATTACACCTAAAGTAATCACAAAATATAAAGGAAACATGTTACATAATCTATTTCATATCTGTGACCAATTGTACAGTCTTACAGCTTCAAAAAAAACCTCAGCAAACTATTTAGACATTAAATATATTTTAATCTTGTAACCTGTGCAGCGGTCCTCTGGGAGTGATGGTTTCTGGTAAAAAGTCCACCAGTGGAGCCCAGCATCCTCCATTGAGTGGCATGGGGAGTGGGTGGGGCTTGTTTGTTTCAATAACAAACGTCAGCCAATCCACATAGGGCGGCAGAGGTTCATCTAAGTGGTCATAGGATATTAATTCAGCATTCATTCATGTTTAATATAATTCAACAAACATTTGTGTGGGTAACAATACATATTATACCAATGTCAGAATATCTTGTAAGAATCCTCTGCGTTTCTTTTGTCATTTCTTTTTGTTATTTATATTAGACCAAGTTTAGTCACAGTAGGTTGTTTTGGGACAGAAACCGTAGTGCAGAGAACCTGGGCTTGGCTACTTGAATTTCATTGCAGGGAGTCACAGAAGCCCGAGGCTTTCTACACATTGCTCATCCATCCTCAGTGGCTCCATGCTGGCTTCGTTCTTGCTCTTTATGCCAGATTGTGTGTTTCTCACCAAACAAAAAATAACAAAGACATAATTCATTCAAGTTTTTAACACAGTGTAACATACTTTTCTCTTCATCGTAAGATCCTCCTGAACTGTTGCTGTAACGTGACTCCAGTCGGCTGTGTGCTCTCATTATATGACCAAGCCTGAGACCAGAAAAACATATATATCTATAAAGATATCAACAAAAGTGCTCCAATGCCGTAATTATCTCTGATCACACGATTTAAGTCATTAGTGGACACTTTACCTCTCCTCGTTCTCCTTCATGGTCTTGATGTCATCTGTGTCGGAAAAGTTATCTTGGCAAGCTATAACAGTGTTGCTGCTAGATGTGGTTCCTGAAGAAAGAACCATAAGTGGACATGTTTTATAACATGTTAAAGGAATTACAGCTACCACGCATTTAACACTGGGAATCTGTCCAAAGCAAGCAGTTTGCAATGACTGGCCACAAAATAGCTCCACTAAAGCAATTAAACATGTCCTAGAATTTTCCCATCAGAAAGTACAACCAATTTCAGTTAGTGTAGATTCAATTAAGTGATACTTATAACATATATATGTTTTTACATTATATGTAATCCTTATAGATCTCATAGATGTCACATAAACCTTTAAAAATTACTCTGGAAAAACATTCTAATATTAAAATTTATCCATATCTAGGTTATGACAGTTCAGCTTAGTCTGTTTATAAAGCACCAATTCACATTAAAACTTAACATGTAGTTTTAATGTTAATAAAACTGGAAGAATAAAGAAAATGACCTGAAGCCACTGCAGAAGCTTTGCTTGTGGCAGTAAAATGATAGAAAGGAGGGCTGTCACAGTGTTGCACCACAGGGTTGACGGGATCTGTTTGTTGCAGCTCAAATAACAACTCCTCCATGGTTTGCATTGTGTTGTTTCGGCAAAGATAGATGACCACCTTTTTGATCTGGAAAAATAAAGAAGGCACAATTCTTCAGAGAAATTAAGAAGTTAAAGGAAGACAATTTTCTGACATTTTCTAGAAGGCCTGAATGTCTTACATATGGGAGAAGAGTGGTGTCACTGCTGACACCACACAGGCTGATAATGAACTGCAGAATGGTTCTCAGATTGTTGCTCCATTTCTCATTGCTGACTAAAGCATTCCAGGCATTTTCCATCTCTGGTCCAGGTAAATCATCTCCATACTAAGACAGAGATTAAAAAAACACAAAGCTGTATTCATTTCAGTTATGTAGTTTACCATCCTACCTTGATATTATACATCTCAACAACATTTTACCTTGGCTGTCATGAACATGAGGTTATTGAGAACCATAGACGTGGCTTGTAACGATCCCCAGCCCGTGCCTTTTAATGAGTGTAATGAATCTGTGCTGGTCAGCTGACAGGAAGACTCGCAGCTGGGGTTTGACGGTGCAAAGACTGGGAGCAGCAAGCCGCTGTCCACTAGTTCAATGTTACCAAGCCAGGGAAGGAGGTAGGTTAGCATGATTTGCCTGCCATTGGAATGAGTGGTGGGGAACCTCTGGCTGACCTCTGTAAGAAAAGAATGCCAACAAAAACATCAGCAGAACATCGTTAGAAACTGCAGTATTTGCACTTGGACAAATGAAGATGAAATATTCTTGATTTCACCATAATGTTGATCTGTGAAGTTGTCCATTTAAACAGTAAGGAAGCCTTTTTTTTTCCTCACAATTCTCTCTGATTCACACAAACTTGTCCAGCACCAAGTATTCAGAGATATGTTCAGCATTTCTCTGTACAGTTTCAGTCTGGCTTCAACTCCCATTTTAGCAGAGATGCAGCTCCATGTCAGATTTCCATCAACATCCTCATAGCAGAGTCATTAATCATTCTCATCTTTTTGACTATACTGCTGCAGAGGACACTATCTCCAATAACATCCTAGAGTGAAGATTATCTTCCACTGTTATTACCGGCAACCCTACAACTGGCTGAAATCTTATTACTCTGGCAACATAAATCATTTCCGATCACTACTGGTGTTCCTCAAGGGTGTGTACTCGGCCCACTTTTTTTCCATCAATCGTCTTGGCAATAAGTTGTAATAATTTAATATATTTTCATTGAAATAATGAAATCAAACACCATTTCGTCTAACCTCAATCATGCCTGCTTGTTAATATGTCTGTTAGCATGAGGTTAAATGTTCTTTACTTTAAAATTGTTAAATAAAACAGGGATTCTCCTAATTGGTACAAAGTCACCAACACACCCTCCAGCACTCTCATGTCTACCTTCAGATTGCCCTCTTGATTTATTTATTTTGTGATTAATTGTTTTTTTTTTTGTGACCATAGAGTTAGCTTGAGTGTCTTAAAAGACATTTATATATCATCATCATCATCATCATTAGAAGTTACCTATGTAACCTCTAAATACTTACCACTTACCTGAAAACAAGGGGAGCGTGAGTTCTGGGTACATTCTGGCTAGCCGAGTAGAGAGTTGTGGGAGTGAGACACTGTAAAGAGGAGGCAATGGACCATGGGTGCCATACAGAATGTTGCTTGGCTTCAGCTCTGCTGTCTTTTTAGAGTACATGAATAACTTATCTTCAAGTATCTGTTTGAAATAAAAAATCAAGAAGGGTGTTATACATAATTTTCTTTATTTTTAGGCAAGTGTTTTAGATTACTAGCAATTATTTGTAGTTTGACTTGTTCCACAAAAATAACAGAGTTGTAGAAACTACTTCAAAATGATTCAAAACGTTGACTATTGTCGCAAAATGAATAGTCATCCATTTTTTTCTGTGAAAAGTGGAAATTTAACAAGTAATTTTTGTTTTTTCTTACCTGCATTAGCTGCATTGAAATCTCATAAAGTTCTCTGTTGGTGCTAGATGCTTTAAACAGCACAAGATTCAGCAGTGTAACAATGTCACAGGGGTAGTTTTTACTGGTAAAGAAAAAGGGAAGAGACAAAAAAAATTTATTGTAAAGAAAATATTTTTTGCTTTCAAATATTTTGATTTTGTAGAATCAAACAATTTTGTCTAAACAGTCGAGAGCTTAAGATTGTTTATACCTGCTGGAAAAGACTGTAGCAATGGCTTTAAAGCAACCAGAGGCGAGCTGGTGGGAACCAGTGTAGCACCGATCCACGGCCCAGTTGAACAGGTTGACCTGGTCAGCATTTAGCTCCAAAAGCAAGATGACAACTTCACAGCCAAGCTGATGGACCTGAGCACAAGGCAGACGGAAGACTGATTCACATGATTTACAGAATTATCTGCTTTTCTTTGTTAAGACTTTGTTTAATATGAATTATTTAAGGATTTAGTGAGTGATTATATCAGTTTTGCAAAATGATTATTTACTATTAGCAAGATATCTTGCTAACTTTTTGCTCAAGCTACGTAGCACAATTTATGAAGAAATGTGTGGAGAAAATAAACATGCAAAAGGTTTTGTTCATTGTCTAAACTTCATAGATACAACATCAGACAAGCAAAAGAATCATTTGCTTCTTGCCAAGATTCCTGTAAGAAGTTGGCAATAAGCAGAGCTGGCCTTTTAAAAAGCAAGCTACAGCATGCCATCAGGTCAGTCTGCTCTTTGTTTAAATGCACCACAGTGGTAAAGCATTTGCTACAGACCCGCTGATCCTGGCAGGCCAGTATATTATCCAGCCACTTATAGAGGTATCCATCTTGAGAAAGGCCAACATTATCGAAGACAGGACCACAGCACAACACAGCAGACATGGCCTGGAGAAATAAACACAATCAGGAGAAGCTGCTTAACTTTTAATCGTCCTGACTTTTCTGATCTCAAATTGTCATAATAATTACTTTTAAAATAATTTTTCTTTATTGAATGTTAAATAGTTGTTGAGCTCAACACCAGACAAAACAGGATGATATTTCAGACACTTTTTACCTTTAGAGCACAATACTGATATCTTGTTATTTGATGATTCCTGTCACTGTATCGGTCCAGGGGGGTGAACATGACGCTGAAGGGACCTGCCCATTGGCTGAACAGGATAAAGAGGTGATGCCTAAGGCTCTGCTGTGGTAACAGGAATCTCCTTTGGTGCACTAGGGAGGAAAAAAAAACAAGTTGTTGTAGGTAAGGGCATTAAGAAAGTGCAGTGTCAGGAAACCTATCCATGCATCATAATAAACTGCTGCAGAAGGACTTTGCATAAAAGCAAAATATCAACATGCTACAACAAGCCATTAGCAGGCCTTTGGAGACTTAAATACTAGGCAACCCATGAGTCATCACCTGCTTTTGTGTCTTCTGTCTTTAAGCTGAACTATTTTTGGACATACTCCCAGCAGACACACCAAGTCAAGTACAGTGCTAAACATGCTTTTGGCCCTTTTGTAAAGGGGTAGTTTACAAGAAGGGTCATGGGTACCTGGTACACATTGGATGAAGTTGGCCACCATTGCACTAAAGTGAGCTCGGATGTCCTTGAGGATTTCAGCCTCTTTCTCATTTTCAGCTTCAAGAAGCATCCGGGTTAAATCAACATATTCCAGGAACAAAGCACCAAGGGCAAGGGTGTCACGTTCCAGAGCACCATTTGTACTGCAGGATGACAGAAAGAACAGATACACGCTAAATGAGACCAAATTTCAAGTCATTGAATTTTATTGCTCTTTAGATCTTGTAAATGTAACTCTATTTCAAAAACAAGTTTCAACTGTAGCCACACTAACCCATCACTGATAACACCAGCATCAGCCAAAAGCTCAAAGATGCGAAGCAACTGTAATCGCAGCAGGTCCCGCCGCTCACGACGCTTCTTGTTCTGCCAACGATCATGTATACATAACTTAAACAGTGAGGATTCCCTGAAACAAAAAAGCTCTCTGGTGAGGAACATGAACACATGTGCTGAGCATCATAAACAACAAACCTCAGGTCTTCTTTCTAGTGCCTCTTTCATGAGGGGATGTAACTCCTCCACAAGCTCCCTGTGTGCAGAAAGTGCAATCATTAACAATCTATTTTTACTTTTTGTCTCTGAAAGGGATTTGAACAACAGAACATGAGCTCTAGGAAACAATGTGAATAGAAATTTTAATGGTTATGAGGCCTCATTCAGGTATAATCCTGTGTTTGTCTCCACATTAAATCCATACAAAAATTTAGGTCAGTGAAGATTTTAATTAAAAGGTGGACCTAAATTCCATTTAATCAGTTTAGTCATAACCCTGCACCACCACAATAAAAAAATCAGTGCAATTCAATTATCATGAGGCACTAAAGCTCTACAGGTCTTAAATTAAGGATGGGACAAAAAGTAATTTAGTGCCCCAAAATTTAACATTAATGGTTGCAATTGTTCAGAAAATAAAATGTCAAACATAGATTTACCTGAATACCAATAAATTAGTCCGTCCAAATCCAAGAACTAACGACTCTGTCAACTCGATGCTCTCTGTTCTCATCAGTGGGACCAGCTGCTTTAGAAGCCAAGCCACAGATGGGCTTCCAATAACCTGAAACAACAAAACAGACATTGTTCGGTCACACAAATAAAATCTCTTGTGCAGCTTGAGCAGCACTAATTAGTCGGAGCTACACTGAGACAAAAATACAGTCAAGAATACACCGGTTTCCTGTTTCACTCATGTGAAATAACTGCTGTGTAATTCAATGCATTGAGTGTGAATGTCAACAGGCTCGGTGTAAACACCTGATCCTTTGGACTCTGTGCACTGAGGGAATTATTAAGGCACAAAGATGAAGAGACAACTACCTTGTTATCATGAATGACAGTGCTATCAGGTGTGGAAGTTGTGATCTCAGGTGTCGACGCTCTCAAATGGCCTGGGCTCATGATACTGGGCTTGGCCACCCCAAAGCAAAGGATCAGGTAGTTTCTCCATAATGTTACGTAGCTCTCCCCACTACCAGATGTGCCAGTCTTCTTAGCATTCACTGGGCTGCTGGTAAGACCATGGCACTGTTAGGGATATATTTAAAAACATGTACTTTGTGAATTTACAGTCAACTCTGAGGACACTTACTTCGGGTCCACCAGGGGCATGAGCATCTGCAGTCGAGTGAAGGCGTAGGGCCAGGCATAGCTGAGAGCTGTGGGGCAGAACTTTGGAAGGTTGTCTTGCCGAAGGAGGCAGAACACACACAGCACCCAGGGGTCCTTCACAGACTGGGCGAAGAGCCACACGTGCGAGGGGCTCATGATGTCATACTGACTGTTGACAAGTGCCGCATTCCACTCCATGAGCCACTGAAGATCCACGTGGTGGCCAGCTGGCAGCGCAGCCTGCAACAAACCAGTGATACAGCAGGGGCAAAGGTCAGAGGTGGTGAGCAAAATAGATTCGAAACAAGAAAGCATTGGTGATGAAGTGGAGGCGACTGAATTAAGCAACAGCTACTTGACTTCAGGTGTTTGGTTTGTATGTCCAACAAAAACCTGCTGGTTAATACAGATAAATGATTTAAGTATTTTTAAATTTATATTTGGTTTCAAAGAACTACATTTTCATACTCAACTTCCAATATGTATTATTTTGCAATGTAAACAGGTTATTTTAACATCGATGTGATGTGAAATTCATATTTGTTGTAAATACACTGAAAAATCAGTAGGGGACTGGGATCAAATGATTTAAAATTGATTGTTTTTGTGACTAAAATATCTGTTCCCAGTGAATGCTGGTCAGGTTCTTCCATGTTGAAATCATTTCAGAGTAAAGACTCACACTATAACTCCCCTTTTTGTACAATAAATGAGATGTTTAAAAGTGCCTGTAAAGAACCACAGAGATGTAAGAACTTCTATTAAAATAAATTTTCTACAACAAGCAAGTGGTTCATTCAGACTCTGAGAGAGAGAAAGACTTTTATCAGGAAACAGGAAGGTTTCAATAAAGAAAGCAAAGTCAGGATTTGAGGCATAAGACAATAAAGGTTAAAATTAGTTTAAAATGTATGTCACTATTCAAAATCATCCAAACACATTTTCAGCTGTAATCGTGTACTGATTTTGCCGTAAGTTAGCAAGTGACAGAAGTTACTCTGGTTTTTCAATGTACCAAAAAAGTGTACTCAAAATTAACTGATAAAATAGCAACACTATTCAAAAACTTAGATTTGACTAAAATCTGAATAAGACTATTTAAGAAAACATAAAAAAACCCAAAAAATGCTATACACTTCACAAACTTTTATATCCTTTTTGAACCAGTTCCATTCTAGTCACCAACGTAAGTGTGTTTAGGAGTAATTTTTTGCTGAGAAACCTGCGATCTTTACTTGTTACTGAACTCTCCTACTAGCTATTATCTTGTTTTCAACCTAACTTACTGGTTTACAAACAACTCGCCTGAAATTAAGACGGTAAATAGAATCTAAGCAAATACAATGGGCCACAGAAGAAACTTACTGCATCAGAGACAGCTACGTTGATAAAACTCTCCATGATAACAGGGCTGAGCTGATCCATGATCTCTATCATTGGTTTTTCATCATCCTGCAGTTTACAAAACATAAAAAAAATGCAAAATCTCAACATCAAACATTCAACTCAACTACAATTTACACTTTACTACTTTTTACATAGTTTTGGTGGCTTTGATTTACCTCTGTCTGTCCTATTGTCAAGTAAAGACTCCGTATCTCTTTGAGTACAGCAATAGCGAGTCTGCGGGTGCTCAGCTGGCAAGAGCAGAGCAGTACGAGTGCCAGTCCCTCCACAGCATGCAGCACAGTGGAGTGAGGACCTCTGTCTGCAGGCATCTTATGGCCCGAGCAAGAATTCAGCAGCTGTGAAAATTGAAACAGTTGTTAAATTTCTAAATCTAATAACAAAAAAAATATCACATTTAAATTATCTGCAGCAGGCGTATCCTGGAGCATCAGCCTCAGGCAGAGAAGACAACCCATTTGCTAAATGCATAATATGTGTAGAAACTCCAGCTCACCTCGACAGCATGCAGCTTGGCGAGGTCATGGCTCTTTCCAGACGACACCAGGGTTATTCTCCACTGTGTGAGCATCTGCAGCAGTAATCTGAGGGACGTATCTAACAGCCCTTGGTGGGTGTCTTGAACCTCACGCAACAGGAAGTTGGTGAATCCAAATAAAACATCGTCACGCCAGTCAGAGAAATCCACCAGTAGACTTTGCAGGGAGTTCTGGGCTATGAGGCGAAGCTCATCATCCATGTGGATCGTCAACCTGGCAAACCAGACAAAATCCAGAAGTTCTCATGTACAAAGTTTAAGTTTTATGTCTGACATGCAGAAATTCAACGGGGAAAATTCTGGGATTTGCAAGTCTTGACACTAATTGCTGCATAAGAACTAAGATGTTCTGCTGCTACATGACTAAATTACATTAGGATATCAATTTTTGACTTTTCCCTCCATGCATCTTTAAAAAAACACCCATGGGCATACAGATATTAATTGTACATTTCACACTAGACAATGCTGTTATTAAAGCCAAGATGAGCTAAATATAAATGTTCTCTACATAGACTGTACCTCTAAGATGTGTAACTCACCGTGAGAGGAGGTCGATGAGTTCAGGTTTGGACATCCCATCAGGAAAGATGCGAGGAATGGCAGCAACACAAGTCCTAAACAAGTCTATCTTTGGCTTTCTTTCACCCCTGAAAAATCACATTTAAAAAAACCCATCTGACTTTAATTTTGCTTTGTTGTCAAACTGATCAATTGCTGTGACACTAAAAAAAGCAAAGTAAGTGATTGTGGACAAATAGTTTTTCTTACGTGATCATGTCCTCAGGCTCTTTATTCAACATCTGAGCATTTGTCATCATCATGCAGCGTCCCACCTCCTTATCAAGGTGTCTTAGGATGCTGTCAATCGCTTTCCGCACATGAACATAATATTGGGACATCCCTGAAGAAGAAGAGGGCAAGTTAGAAGGAATTAATCTGATAAGAAGCCACTAATCTAAGAATTAAAAAAAAATAATCTCAAATTGATACATATTCTGAAAAAAAAATGCTAACAGATATTTTATTATGTCAGCTGTATAATATTTTTTTTAGGGGATAAAATAAAACAAGAAATCAAAAACCAAATATATTGACACTGTTAAACATAATGTTACATAAACTATGCACATTTCTTGTGGGTATGAATATAAAAGCATTTTTAATATTCCTGATTGTGGTTTGTCTCTCTCACCGATGACTTTGGCCTCCTCATCGGTCAGCGTTTTGCTCAGGTATATCTTCTTCACTCGGAGCGTGTTCCCAGAGGGCAAAGAGCAACCGGTATTCGGCAGTGGAGGCTCTCCGTCCTTCTGCTGCAGTTTATCGGCTATGACCAAGAACGCTCTCAGACCAATGTTCATTCTCTGAACAAAACAGAAGATGTTAACAATTTTTAACACAACACTATCAGTCCTGGAGAGAAAAAATGCAATAATTTCTACATGTATTTTATGTTTAGCATTATACTTTCTAAAGGTGTAAATATAAATTTAAAATAGAAGAAAGAAAGCATGACTTTAAATAACATTTTAATAGGATACATTTTGCATCAGTATTTGTATATATATTTTATTGAAAACTGTCTCAGTGATAAAATAGATGGGGTACCTCAGGATTAAGACTGAAGGCTTTTGCAGGTTTTCCAACACAAAGAAGGTCAAAAATGATTTCCTTCATGGCAAAATCCAACCTTTCCTGCAGGAAAATAGGAGAAATGTGTTTATTTCACAGATCCTAACCTGAGTGTCAATCACAGTAACATCTACTGAGAGAATCATAGCACATTGCATTTACCTGTGCAATAAACTGAATGATTTTGACAAATATATTGAGGGGCATGTCTCTTGGTACCACACTGCGAGACCCTTTTGGGAAAAGCGTCGTTATGATGGTGCTCAGACGACTGTGAACACACACAAACATTGTTTTAGAATAATGGGGTTATAAAACTGCAGTTTCAAGATATGTTTCACACTTTTTAACCACAAAAAAACCTCTCTTAACCTTATATTTTATGTCCTGTAACAGTATTTCAGTACCTTAAACTATTTCAGAAACATTACAAAGTGGAAAGAAGAGAATGCATAATTTTCTTTTTAAATATTAACAAATAAAAATCTGAAAAGAGTGTAATGCAGAAGTTTTTTGCAATATGTTGCTTTCTTGACTTATGAATTCTTTTTTAAAGACACAATAAATACGAATAAAAATATGGCATCTTCAGGGGATGCTAATTTAGTGCTGAGGCATAAAATTACTGTGAACTACTAGCAATAAAGCAGGGTAAATAGATTTACCCTTGGGTTGCTGTGTTGCTTTCACACTTTATTCTGATCATGTAAACCCACAACAGGCGATACAGGGACTCCAGAGCAACACGAGCCATTTTAGGATCTCTACTCTGTAAGACAAAAAAGAAAGTTGCTGTAAAACCTGGACAAAAACTAATAGCACTTCACATTTACACATTGTCAAAAAGACTTCCTGTAGTCAAACTGTCATTTAAAGTATCCAATTACATAAAAAAATTAACAAAAAAAAAAAAAAAAAGCTTCTAGTAAAGCACTACAATCTGCTTTAGATGTTACCTTGAGATTTGAAAGGCAGTTGTTGAGGAAGACATGCCACCTGTTAAGGAAGAACTGCTTCTGACTCACACACAGCAGACAGGTCACCAGTGGATAAAAGGCCTGGGAAAATGAAAGCAAAAGTTTAGACAAGATTTTTGGTCATAATCTGAATAAAAAGTAAAACTACTTAGAAATATCCAGGCATAATGAACATTGCAGAAACAAATCAAGGAAACTTTCTCCAAACTGCATTTTAAAATCTGATTTCTCATGAAGACATAATGAGGTTTTCTTCTGTTATGCTATTTATTGATGGTGGATACTTCATAACATGTGTCTGTTGCAAACACTGCCTCCAGAGAATGTAGATTTCCGGTTTTATTGGGGATGCTTTTGTTGCCTTTCTGTGTGAAATTGTGAGTTTTATTTATAGCCCCTTCATGAGGTTGGAGCTTTACACTTAAAAGCACATAGAGCCCTGCTTTCGGGCTTCTTTTGACAATTTGACTGCTCTTATAAATTATTTGTAGTTTGGACACTAACTGAAACTCTGAAATAAGTTTACACAATGCGACCTTGAAGCTTTGCTGCATGCGTCTCTGTCACCATGCCACAGAGGCTGCCACGGCAAAACCAGGAACATCAAAAAACAAACAAAAACAACAATCACTGTCTGTTTCTGCTCCATAACTAACCAGTGAGTGCTTCTTTCTTGACGACAGATCCAGAGTTGTGTCGTACAGACTGTCCACAAAGTTCCTCAGGCAGGGTACATTCACTTCATTCTTCACAGCCTAGAGCAAGATCAAGATTAAGGTTAAACATTGAGATTTATGTGTAAAATGGACCCGAAAATATAATCTGCAGAATATTGCTCATGTCGATATGATCAAACTCAAGAGGGAAATAAATTGTTCCTGTAGTGGTATAACCTCTCATTCAGCATATTTTTTATATGTTTAACAAAGCCTTGCTAAGAAATAAGAGATAGTAGCACACTATTTAGCACCAAGGATTTGGTTTGTTGATCATGCAAGCCATGGAAGAAGGAAAATTTTATGTCTAGCGAACCACTTCTGTCTTAGTTTGACCTCATGTTTTTGATCATTACATTGTTGAAACATTCAAGAGAACCAATTTATAGTTTTCTGGCAGAGCCAACAGCACAGTGGATATATATTATGAGCAGGACAAAAATACTGTTGAAAACAGAGGAGCAATACTTTTTCTAAAATAAGGGAAAGTATCAGTGTAGTTTAATTGTTTATTATTATATTTAATTTCTAAAAATTTAGATGAATACCAGTCTTATAACAAGTATGTAATGCAAAGATGGGAGGCCTTGTTAAGAAAGCCTCCCATCTTTGCAAAAAAGAGGAGCAATATTTTAATATTCTGCATACTGTCATTGTTTTTGTCAGATATTAGTTTGTTTTTTTAACAATTTCAATAATTTAAAAATAACGGCAGACATTTGTTTTTTGATAATGTATCCTGTCACTTTATGAATATCACATTTGATAGTATCTTGAGTTTATTTTGCACGGAATAAATGTACTAAAATATTTTAGGATATGCTCTTGCAGTAAGAAAATAATTGTTTTAGTACTTTTCAATATTTGAGCTCTTGTCTGAACATTATAGAGTAATAATTGCATCATTTGTAGGATGAAGAAACTTACCGCAGCAACAGGCACCAGGATCTCAACAAAAACACCAGCCAGAGCATGCTTAATGTCCTTATCTTTGACTTCTAGAAAATACTGGGCGCACTCCTGCAAAAAAGAATGCAACAGTTTGCAGAATTATGAATTTTGTAAAAAATCGTTACTATTTATTATCTTAAAGACAGTAAAAGACTAGAAAATGTAATATCAACACTCAACAAGCAAGCAGTAAAGAGAGCCAACCTTCACTTAAGTTTTCACACTGTAAATTCTGTTGTACCTGCATGAATTGAAAAGAAGCTTCAAAGTCTTCGACTGGATACATCTTCACTCTGAAGAACTTGACCCCCATGATGAGGCTGATGGTGCTCTGAATGACATATGGATTTTGCTCTTTCTGCCTCAGCTCCTTCAGTTCAGTCATGAACTTCTTCTTTACAGCAGGAAACCTGAAAATATGTATTTTTTTATGAATATGTATGTAAAGAAGCCTGAGTTGCTATTAAAAAAGTAAAGCTGACAGTTGGGACAAAAATGAAACGTGACAAGGTTCAAGAAGCACACAGATGAGAACATGCTTCTTCCATCAACATATAGTTAATACATTTGAGGCCCAGGACAAATTTCTCATCTAACACTTACATACCAGAGATGGAATTATCTTGAAAATCTCAATCTAAAATTGAGTAAAAATGTGAAAGCATGTCTCAAGATATTTAATCAAAATCAGTACAAGTTTACAGTAAAATCTTCAATCCAATCTCTCTAGACCTCAGAAAAAAACTCTAAAAGCATAAGCCCTCCTGAAAAAAATCTACATAGGAAATTAAGCAAAGCATAGCTTGAAAGGAGGTTTGCAGCTCATATGTCTGCTTTAAGGATTTCCTCCCTAAAAGTTCTGATCCTAAAAGTTCAAATAAGCACAATATTTTCCAATGCTAGTTTGGCATTAAAAACCTGTCTTAAAGTGTCTTACAAACTCATAAAACTATTTTTTTTTTTCAGAAAGTCCTCACACAATAAGCAGAAACTTAAATATATAAAATCATACTTACTTTGACTGAGCCAACACTCCTATGACTTCAGCATGGAGGTCTGCTACAGTGTGCATGTTGCTAGTGTTTGGACCATGATATCTGTTGGGGAAAAATTGCAACATTAGGAAGACTAATGATTTAGAAAGACCACTTTGTAAAAGTATTTATACCCATAGAATTTTCTTGGAATTTTTTATGTTACAACCAGAACATTTTATGTCTTTTATTTTATGCCATAGGTCAATAAAAAGTAGAACATGACTAAGTTGTGGAATGAAAAAAAAAATCCAGAAAGTGTGGCATGTCTAAATGATTCATATAAATCTGGGGTAATTTTGATCTGTATTTGGCTTACATGAAAAATAATGCCAGACTTTGTTTTAAAATTTTATTGGAAGTCCAAATGTAGATTTGTTTTAGCTGAAAACTAAACTTTCACTGCTTAGTAATAGCATTCAGATTTATTACTACTGCAAAAATGTAAAATCCCAATGAAAAAACATGAAAGCTTGTGACAAAATCTAAAATAGTTTAAAATATTTCTAAACACTGTAGATCTGAAAAAATAAATAAATCAAATCAAGTCGCGCTAGAAGTGATTAGATCTTACCCCTCTTTGTATTTAAAGTGCTTAAAAGCTAAGTTAATGACTTCATTGACCAAACCATCAAGGGCAGGGTAGAGCGGCATCTATTTGAAACAACAGAATGAGGATGAAAGTTTTAGACTCCAAAATAATAATAAAAAAATGGCAAAAGCAGATGTTGTGAGATAAAGGTTGGAACAAAAGTCACCTGTTTTAAAACTTCTATAAGTACAAGAGAGAAGATGAAGTCAATGGCCAAATCTCTCCTTTCAAGTAGATAATCTCTCTGTTGCTCATCACTGTTGGGAAGAAAAATGTTATGATCATAGAAAAAGAAAAACTGGTGTTTCTTTACAAATGGAATCATTTATGGTTAAGCTAATCTGTCTTAATGTTCTCACTTCTTGGACTTTGTGTTGGCTCTTGGTCGGTATTCGTGCAGCTCTTCCTCGAGTCCATTCTGTCTTTTGTACCAGTCAAACAAAGTGCGCAGGATGGAGGGAAGACTATACTCAGCCAGTGAGCTCATGGCGCTTATCAACTAGAGGAACCAGACATAGATGGTGCAAATGCACATTACTGTTTAGCAGTTAACATACCAAAGCAAGAGATAGCAATCAGTGCTTCCTTTGTTTATTTGTGCAGCAATTTCAGCTAAAGCTCCAACACACATCACAGATTTATTTGCATCTCATTAGGATTCAAGCACTTAAAAGTTAAATGGAGCAAAACTAAATTAGGGCACTTTTAAGACTAAATGAAAGGAGTAAAATAAGATTATTGAGCAAGCTGGTTCTCTACGGGACTGTGCCCATGGGGCATCCTCCCTTAATGTTGGAGGAGGTCCCAGCAAAGGAAGGAACAGGCTGGGCACACAGGAAGGGAGGAGAGTCTGGTTGGACTGGGGCAACACAGCGAGCCCTTCATTCAGCACCAGGCTCCAGAAGAATCCAGGCTCTGTAGAGCTGCTAAATGGCCTCACGCAGCAACACAAACACACCTCTGTGGCTGTGAAAAGGCCTTCTCTGCATAACCACAAACCTGCAGGACACACCTTGTGCTGAGCTGGAGCCAAGTCACAAGGTAAACACCGAGTAAATCTGAAAGACCTTTTGGGATGTGTCAGAGCTTTCAGCCATCAACCCGTTCACTGCAGTAAAGTCACATTTATATTTGACGTGTGAAAATATATCTGCCACACAGCATACAAAAATGCATTAAACACAAGTGCTTGGAGGCTGTAGTGAACGTGTGAAAAATAACCAAATTCAGTAATATATTGCTAACAGAAGCACTTCTGCCAGTTAAAAGTATTTCTCTGCACTTACTTGGTCAAACTGAGGATCCTCTCCCCGCTGTAGTGACTTTGTTAATGGCTTTTCCTAAAATGAAAAACAATATTTATTTATTTACAATTCAGCTATAAAAGATAGCAATTAATATTTAGTTTGAAACTCCTAAATTCAGCAAATCTGTCAGAAAACAGCATGTGACAATTTATGAACTCATTCACCTGCCTGTTTACAAGTAGCAGTGCAAGTCACACAGCTGAAACCAGAAGCTTACTTACACTGAATAAAAAGACACATTTATTTGTTTTTTTCACTGTCTGTTAAATTAAATCAACATGTAATATGTAAAATTGAATACTTTTGCAAGGCACTGTATAATGTAAACTAAACATTGTAAAAATTTGACATATTTACCATCAAATCCAAACCACTTTTATTTCTATCTAATTGCCTCCTTTGCCTTTTTCTAACATGACCCAGGAGAATTTCATCAGCCAAACACCAGTTCAGAGCACTTTAGTTGCTGATTAATCCAAAATAGCAGAAAGCCTGATGTGTGTGACACTGACACTGCGTGGGCTGATGGCAATATCCTACTCTCTCGCTTGCAACTGTGTCAAGTCGCTAAGCCTCAAACTCTGATGAACCTTTTAGTTTTTTAGCAAATGCTTTCACTGGAGAATCCTGCTTTTGTTTGGGGACAAGGATAGTGTTTGTATTTTACAGAAACAAGTGTTTTAGCTAAAAACATCTCCAAACCACTAAGAGTTACAGGGTTTTAGATAAAATACTAGGTTCAGTGATAATATTAGCAAGAAGTTACTGTCTGCCTATAACATTGAGCTAATATTAATTACTCATCTTGTCAGAAGAATGTAGAAAGGAAACCTCCTTTCTACATTCCTCTAGGGAGTATTAAACAGACACGGAACTAGACACTTTCCCTGCATATTTAACACTTCCATGCTGACTGAGGTCACAGATTAACAGCCTCCATATTCAGCAATGGTTTGTCCACAGTACGCTTAGCGAATACAGAGTCATGAGTGCATAAGCCTGGTTAAAAATAATAGGAAAACTATTTCAGGAAGATCATCAGAATTGTGAACATGGAAGTTAAACTCCATGTAAGTGTCCTGCTGCAGTTTAAAAATGTTGCCAACATTCTCAATTGTGTTGCCACCATTTGAGAATGTTGGCAACACTCTCAAAAATGTCAGTTTTGAGAGTGTTGCCAACATTAAAATGCACTGATCTACATCAGCTAGTTGTCAGCCGTACAGGTTTTGTTCTGACCTTTGTGCAGGAAAGTATACTTTCTTTATTTCATTTGCAGATTTTTTTCCTCCTTCATTGACAAATCAATTCAAATATTTGATACGAAGAAAAATTGGGCTGCAGTCAAATTGGGCTCCTTAGGAGCAGCAAGCATTCACGCCGTCGTTCTCACTCACCAGCGGCTCAGCCATGATAATGCGGATCTTGCGCTCAGACACGGTGGTGAAGTTGGCGAAGAGGCTCTTGAGGACATACTCGCCAGGCCGGCTCTCTGGGTCAATGGTGATGGGCATCATGGCTGGTGGACCTTTCTCTCCCTGAGGACAACAGACTGGAGGTATGGGAGGTTTAGTGTAACCGTTCCCCACTGGTGAAGCTGGAGAAAAGGACACAAGCACACACGTATGAGTTTAGAAACTACTGAGTTATAAAGGACATTATTAACTAAAGCCCAAACAAAGGGGGCATGATTAGCCAAGAGTCTATACATAAGAGTAGATAAGCAAACAGGGCACTTGAAAGAATTTTCCCAAACATGGACAAAATGTTCCCAACTTGATGAGCATTCCACAGCATGACTGTCAAAAGGGCACCGGTTTGCCCTTACACTGCTTTTTCATTCCTGCAGTTACACAGAACAGGGCCCGTATGGAAATTAAAACACCACGGTCAGCAGCTGGTGTTTTCATTTTGTACCAGCGATGTCATCGGCCCTAGAAGGAAGTAGGAGCCTTGAACATGTGACCGTCTTCAGGCAGTGCTGTGACTTGGACGATGTTTAAACAGGGGTGGCTTGACTTAGGTCATAAAATCCCATCAACTAGGGCTTTCCAATGTCTGAGGCAGCTGAGGTTTTCTCAGATAACATGTGGAAAACAGACAACACACTAATGTGACTAATTTTTACTAAATTCCATAACACCTTAATGGTTAGGAATATGTTTTCCTGACAAATAGGTGTTATGAGACAACATTGAAAACCTATATTTGCTCTGAAAGTAATTTGTATTTCTATCTCAAATAAAGAATTACATTCCCTGTGGGCTTTTTTGTTTTTTACTTTTCAAGTACAGCACAATTGTTCTCTAAATTTTACAATAATCGAATCCATCCTCACTTGCATTCACCGAGTCCACCCAAAAACGGTAAAGGAGAGACAAAACTCAAACAAAGAAAACCTGGACCTTAAGCTATCCTCATGAGTTAAAGATTTACCCCAGTGTCTCACTCTACTGCTTCCAGACAGAAAAGAACTTAAAATAGTCCGGAAATCAGTGCCAGCATCTCAAACTGAGACATTTAACTTAGGAAATTACATGTTTACATGTGGATGAAATAACTGACTGGACAAAAGAGGAAGTGAAGCATATCTTTTGCACAGCATATAACCGCTCCTTGTTGATTTTTATTTAAGACCTGACCAATGACATGTTCAGAAGATTCCTTAAGACACTTACTTTTCACACTTAATTGTTAAATTAATATGATGAAAAACATTTAAAAAAAAATGGAATGCACCATAAAAAAACTGATGAACATCCAGTCAAAAATTGAGAAATCTGATGGATTTTCAAACACTGAACAAATATTACATGAGTGCTGCCAGGTCAAGCTGGCACTTTGGTTTGCACACTGGTACTGAGTGTTGAAAATGTTAAGTTTCTGCATCACAAAGGTGAGTCAGTCGAGGAAGAGCAAAAATATAAGAAGCTACTTAAAAGACAACTTTGTTTTCTAAAATACACTGAAAAAATGTCAGTGATTCTGGCTGTCAGAGAGAGCAAGACTTTCAGCTGATAACAGGACGACTGAATAAGGCACAACACAATTGCTCTTTTTGTTATACTTTTGAGCTTTCAACTACTTTTCCACTGTGGAACATTCTGACATAAAAAAATCCTCAAAGCCTTCTTGGATTTTAGAGAACTTAAGCTAATATGCTAATGTTGCTAATATGAGACGCTAAACATCACAATAATTTGTCTTACCTTTGAAATAAATACATAATTGATCACAGCTCAAAACAAAAATGGTGGGATTACATTACAGTTCTTAAGAAATCATAATCAGTTAAAATTGCTATTGGCAGGTCAAAGCTTTAGGACAGAAATTGGCCAAATTATTTGAGGCCCCTTTGTTCAAATTTGTTTTAGCACATGAATCTTTTTTAGCTGGAAGAAAGTGCACACCATAGTGAAAGTGGAGTCTAAAATTCACCCATTGTATACAATAGAAAGACAGAGAAAAGGCCAGTAATCCTATTTCTAGCACCTAATAAGACTCTAGAGTTCTGACTAATCTGCAAACAACTAGCTAAAGAGTCATTTTAGTTCCACCACATGTTTTCAGCAGGTCTTTTCAGGACATTCCAAGGAATGCCCAGTATGTGTGGCAACCTATTACAGCTTTCAGAACATGCTCTGCTCACATGCATGAAAAACTCAGCACCTACCCAGGCCTTTGATGAAGCTGATCAAGCTGGCTTTACTCCAGCAAACCGCCATTCTGTCCGTTGTGGTGAATGACGACATGGTATCTAGGACTGTCTTGAGTCATGACAAACGCTAGCAGAATCCACCAACTTTCATGTCTTGTGTGACAGCTGGCTGTGGTCTCCTGGGTATAGTTTCCATGGTCCGCAATTTGCAATAGCGGGTGTGTTTAAAAACGAGGGAGAAGTGTTTGGAATGGGAAACCATGCAGTCTCTACTGTAGATCTGTCTCCCTCTCTCTCTGAGCTCCCTCTGAGTTGGCTTTCTCAAGCCTTGTGACCAGTCAGTGCCTTCCAAGAGTGAAGGTCAGGCGGGAATTTTTAGCTGCGCAGAGATGAGGTCCAACATGCTATGGTGGCATAGCTGTGTGGCTATATTTGTCCAGGCATAAACACTATCCTTACAAAGCAGTCCTCCCCTTCCCTCCACATCTGTGATTGTAAAGCAAGAGGCACAGAGCAGCACAGTGTAAACACCATTCTTCATCAGGCACTGATTCACCACCAATCCCTTTAAATTTATGATGATGATGTGATGGGTTTTTTTTTTTTTACTTAGTCATAAAGGAAATGATTTTAGGTAACAGGAATGGAGAGTCTCTGCCCAGCACTTTGAATTCATAACAGACCAAATCATGTTCAGCAGAATAAAATCAGTAAACAAATTTAATAATTTCCCAAGCCAATGAAGTTAATTTGAGATCAGATATAAAGAAAGCAATCAGTGGGAATTTCAAGCCTTTTCCTGCTGCTCTGTACAAAGTCTCAGATGTGACATGTGACTCTACAAACAAGGAGCTCGGCCACAGCATACATTACATCATCGCCGGGCTGGAAACACCCTGAGCATGGTGGTGATCCTCAGAGAACAATGCAAACAAGCTAACAAGTATATACACAGCTCTGGAAAAAATTAAGAGACCACTTAAAATTATCAATTTCTCTGATTTTACTTTTTATAGGTATGTGTTTGAGTAAAATGAACATTGTTCTTTTATTCTATGAACTACTGAGAACATGTCTCAGTAGTTCAGAGCAAAAATGTTGTATTTATTTGCAGAAAATGAGAAATGGTCAAACTAATGAAAAACATGCAGTGATTTCATTTCTCAAATAATGCAAAGAAAACAAGTTCATACTCATTTAGAAACAACAATACTAATGTTTTAACTCAGGAATATCATTTATCATTTATATCTGAGACAGACAGACAGACAGATAGAAAGAGCAGTGGGTCTGCAGAACATGGTGTTTGTTGGAGAAATGATGATTCAAAGGTGAGTCAAATGCTAAGATACACACATATACGCACAGACACATATTTTGTACTTCTATCTATTTGAGGACCTTGTGTTGACCACATTCATTTTAGGAACTACATTTATGCCTAATCCAGACATTTTCCCTAACTCTAAACATTCCTAACTGTAACCTTAACCAAAACTCAATTTATACTGTACCATACCTCTAAACTTAACTAGTAGAGCGCATTCCAATTGAAAAAAGAAGAGCAGGAAAATGTCCTCACTTTCCATAAATAACCCCTCTTTGTTGGCAAAAATGGTTATAATGGTCATCCATATGTAGCATATGCAAGGATAAACACATGCACACACGTCTACATATAAAGTAATGTAGTCTTGAGAAACATCCTCTTCACTTAAAAAATGCCACATTCATGTTGGTCTGAGAAAAATGTGGGTGGCTATTTATATTTCTCTGACTTTTTTTTAACTGGACCACACATCCCAGTAATAAGACAACTCTTTCAGAAGGCTATGTTTCAGACTGTGCAGAAACAGTAAATTGTAATTATGGCCCATCAGTGATCTATTTTAGTTCAAAGTTAAGCTAAAAATGCATTTGTTTGGCTCTGTTTTTATAATTGACACTTTTATGCTTCCACTAATGTCACTTTCTTTTGTTTTTATCTGTTTTTACTCTACACAGTTTTTATTACTACACTGATGGAAAGCACTTCGTTTAAGTCACTATTCTAAAATGCAAAACAAGTAAAATTTGATCGATTCATTGAGTAAAACTGCTTTTGGTGAGAAGAAGGTCAGACATGCTTTACTTGTGTTGTATTGTACAGTATGCATTGCATTGTAAATGTATACCTGTTGAACTTTTTTTTTTTTTTTACATTTTAACCATAAAGGTACATGGATTTTGTAAGGAATTGAGATAATCAAACACAAAATGGCACGTGTCAATGCCAAAATTATCCATGAATTTGGCATATTTAGGTTTAGTATCATATTTGTTCAACGAAGCATTTGTTTCTCTTAGGATATGTCACAAGCTTCTCTCCAGAACTTAACAAAGCAATGTAAAGGAGCAACAAGATTGCATTTTAAGAAGTACAACAAAATAAAAGACTTAACACGTATGATGGGCCATATGAAAGAATAAAGAGAAGTAATATGACAAAATGTTGTACTTAGATTTTAGACCAATGTTTCAGGAAAATAAAATAACTGGATTACCATCCAAATGGGCCTCGTAATAAACTTAGATATTATCAAAATCCCCGTGCACATACAACTTAACATGTTGCAGAATGGATTCAATAGATTAAGAAAAACATGATAAATTTTTCTGGCAGCTGAAACAACATCATAAAACAAATATCCTAATAGAAGTTTAGAGCTTAAGTTTTGAAAACCAGGAGAGAGCAAAGCTCAGCGAAAAGCAGATTAAACTGATGTCACATACTATTGACTATTAGTTGTGCTTCTATGAGTGGACATCATGCTGCGAGTGGCTGCCTGCTGAGGGAGCATTTCAGTCCAATTATATAAGTGAGCAACCTTTTAATAGGCTGTATTTTACTTCCCGCTTAGCAGAATAGGTTTCTGCATGTAATTATGTAGTTATAGGAAGAAAAAACCTATTCAATTCAATTCAGAAATACTTTATTTGATCCCAAAGGGAAATCAAAATAAAAGAAGTCTGTTCTGATAAATAATGTTGAAAAATAAGCAAGTTTAACATTATCAGCAAATTAAACTTGCACCTTTGCACACCTGTAAGCAGAATATATGTATGTAATGATAGAGAGTCTAAATAATGTGTTTGTTTATGTTTGTTGTAGCTCATCCCAGCAGCTCCTGCTCTGATTGGCTGAAAGGGAACTGACCTTCAGGCAGTGTAGACAGCAGACCTGACGCAGTAGCTGCACAATACCGGCTCTGTGCTGCTGTCTGTCACTGTTTTATCAGAGCTGAACACGCTGACTTATTAAAGATCAGTGTCCAAAGGGTTCAGAGATTCTGAATTTCATCGTCAGAATGTTAAAATGTATCTTATGAACAGCAGAAAACATATTCAGCCTGAATATTTTGTAGAATAGGCAACAAAATATATATTTATTTTGCTTTGTGAACAAAACAATAAATTGTGTTGTTTTTTTTTAAACATTCTTGGACAGTCACAACTTAGTTTTTCCATTTCGTAATCTGTTATACAACACTATGTATAAGCTGATATTAGCTGAAAATATCAAATGCAGATGTACTGCTACGGCTGGGCCTTTTGTCACTGTACCAAAGTCACCCACAGTGAGGATTATGCAATATCATCAGGAGAGGGTTCAACGTTGACCATGTGGACACTTTATTTTGTGGTATCTCATTTCAAGCTAATTTAACTGAAATATGGATTCGTTGCACTTCCTGTTCTACACTTTATTATATTCCGGTTCACAGCTTTTTGAAAATATACTGAACGCGATTAGTTTCAATGCCTCACAGTGTACTACTGTTGCTCTTATATTTCACTTTTAGCAGAATATTGCACTGATCCAAAGCAGGAAGACATTCCATCCCAACCTTGTGGGTTGAGTGGAGGGCAGTGAAGCTGTTGGCTCTGGACAGAACATGCAACCAAGCTGAACCTCCTCTAATCCTATTACCGTAACCTTGCATTAAATAAGACCTATTGGGACTCAGACAAAGGGCTGGACTGTGATTTTTCAGCAGACATCTGAAAAATCTCCATCAGTAAAGTTAGCTTAGGTATAACAGAAAAAAAAAAAAAATCTCTGAGCATCTTTCTTATTGTTAGTAACTCTAAGAACTACTCCCAAAAAATGAATGGAAGTTGTTTACAGTGATGAGCTCTTGTTACAACAAGTATTTTGGTCATTCTTATCCAACTTTGCGGCACAAGGGTAATTTCATTCAACCCTCAAGAAGCAAAAAGCAAGTCATGTCCCAGACCACAACAACATTGAGCTCTAAAGTTAGACTTGCAGCAGAGTTGCAGTCTCAGTCAGCTATCTCCGTTTGCTGAACACAACAACAAGAGACAAGCTGCTACTCACTTCCACTCAGTGATTTCAGCAGGGACTTGATGCTGATTTCAAAGAAGCCCGAGTCCTGCTGGCTGGTCATGGTTGCAGCTTCCTCCTTCCCCCTTTTCTCCACCTTCAACAGAATCAGCAGCGGCGGCGGTTGAGCTGGGAGCAGCGTGGCTGTCACCTCTCTGTGACGCACACAGCGCTGCGCTGACGAGACCCAGAGAAAACACCGGAGCACCGCTTTACTTTCCCACCCCTATCTGGTCCTGTCCTTGGCTATAAGTCCCATTACTATCCCTCATCTCCCCTCCCTCCTCACTCTCTCAACATCTCTCTGTCCCTCCAAAGCTTTGGCAGGCAGTGGGCGGCAACACAAGCTGCCTTTAAATAACTGCGCGGAGGCTGAGAGTGCAGGACGCAATCCTCTTAGTGGAGCGCGGTTAATAATAACTACTGTTTTCTCTGAGCGCAGGGCCTGGTGATGATGACAGCAATGCATTTGGTTATTATAGCGTGACTGGCACAGTCTTACAGGTCGTCGATATTGAAAAAATTAAGGTGTTTTGGGAAGCATGAGATACTGTAGGAAACGGAAGTGATCGGTAAACTCACATAGAATTCACATAAAGCGCATCAGAGCAAGAGGAAACTGAAGGTCTTGAACAGGATCCATCCTCACAGCACAATATTTAAGAAATAATGTTTAATTAATTTGTTTGTACAAATAAAGACTATCCCTGTGTTGAATGATAACTACTTTTTACTACGTGAGCAAGTCATTTTCATCTGATTAATAGTCATGGTCAGGTTTATTTGTGTAGCACATTTTGGCAACAAGACAGTTGCTGAGTGCTTTACATAATAAAAACATAAGATTGCCACCATGAAGCAAGCAATAAACATTTTGGCAAATGTCATCATCAAAATCATCAACCACATGCAGATCAAATATGTGGATGAGTGTTCCACCTATATTGATCAAAGGCAGCTCCAAGCAGGTGGGTGTTTAGCCTTGATTTAAATGAAGCCATGTCAGATGAACTACACCAAACTTGGTCAACACCACATTTGCGTTAATATTTTTCTTGTAATTACAAATTCTTCAGTGCAATGTATTCATGCCTGTATTCACAGGATGGTACAGAGCTGCTAAATCCATTTACAGAGTGATGAGACTAAGGGTATGGGTGGAGGAGGCACAATGGACTACAACAGAAATGTAAGAAGGCAGCTGCTTTCAACTCTAATTTTACTAGGATGTAAACATTGTTAAAAAACATCTGAAAACCCACAACTTTTCAACATAAAATCCCTACATAGCAGTCACATACTGTCTACAGTGGGCGTCTGTACCAGGTTCAAAGTTAACTAGCCAAATAAAAAAACACATGTAATCGTAAATTTCTCAGATTATAATGTAATCCCCATACATTTAAATGGACAACATTCTTTGGCTTACTTCTAGAATAAAATAAATCTAGATATAATCCCTGGTTACACAGATGTTTGGACTGTGGGATGGATCAGACGCCTCAGTCCATCATCACATTCTTGCTACTTTTTTATGCAAGATAAGATTCAGTATAATGCCACACCAGATTTTGCTGTCCTCACTAACAGCTGAACTGCAATGGATGTTATCATCAGCATAAAACTACCTCC